>OZ024837.1:5775413-5843777 GCA_964016985.1 Anodontia alba
AACAAGTACTACGTCGTTGTCAGTTACAGCCATTCCATTGATAATACATGTCCCTTTATCATCCGGGGTACTAACACTAAACGATACCAGTTTCTTGGCAGTTATCTGTGCTATATCTCTAGTTTTTGTATCTGACTTTGTCTTCCTCATCAGTGAAGACAAATGTGGGAAGACAATATCTTCAACGCCGTTATTAGGGCCAGTTTCTGTCAGTTCTTCCTGAATATCGCACAGTGTTTTGCTACCATTTAAAAAGGAAGATACTTCTTTGTTTGAGGTGAACAAAAACTCTGTCTAATGTGCTTGGCTAGTCATACAGTCAAGTTCCTTCTTGCATTCTTGTGTATTTTTAACAATACGCTGGATTCGAACGAACATGTTTTCATCAAAGTTGGTAGTTATGATTTTGTTAAGAGTTTCAATAATTTCATCCAGGGCATGTATTTCATCAGTCGGTGTTGATCTTTGTTCAGCTATTTGAGAGGTTTTTTCTGACAACGTTTAGTTATATCTGATACTGTTTCTTCAAACAACTCTTCAACCTTAGAAATAATCTTATCTCGCTCCTGTTCTGCTTTCTCGAGCATTGCTATCTTCTGTTTCCTCAGGTCTCCAATATTCCTGTCTAATTCTGATTGTGTATAAATTACATTCCGTTTTATACTATCAACTGTCGTCTTTAATTGTTTAATGTCATCAGATCCTAGACTTTTACAAATATCTGATAGCGTCATATTGTTACATCTCAGATGGTCTTGTTTTATACACTCACTGCACACCATTTTATGATGTTCTATACAATAATGATCGTTTGTGTTTCCTGCATGGAGTTTACAATCAGGATATTTAACTGGTTTGTTGGCATGCGATTCTGGCATTCTTGACCCTCTTAGAACTGTATGATCTTGTAATATTGGCAATTTTTTGTGAGATTCAAGGCATGAACCACAGAGAAAGATGTTACACTCTGGGCAGAAATAAACAGCATCTATCTTTGTCTTTGCGTCTTCGAGGCAGGGTTCACACCAGGGGTCAACTTTCGCAGGGTTTTCGTCGTAGGATGGGGAGAGGATGTCTAAGCTTAAGATATGGTGCGGTACCTCACATCACTACTATACGTTACATACCTTGCCCTACACTGGCCTACCATGAGTAACTAATTATTATTGTAAATAATCTATAGGCGCCCGTAAAATTTACGGTACATGTACTGGCAACCAGTTGCCAGTATTTACCCTAAAATCTACGCGATCTTTTTACAGTGCGCGAGATCTAATAAAGGAAAGGTTCAAATGGACCGCCAGATATAACTTAAATTGTTTTTAATTGACCTCAGTTTGAATGTTTACCGGCCGTGACAAAGGAAACGAAACAAAGGAAAATGAAGAGAAAAAAGTATGGCTAAAGGAGACAGAGAAGGGATAATCCGGGTGAAGGAAATACCCATGAAACTTTAATATTGACTGCAAATAAATTCGCATGTACCCGTTTTTGCTAGACGCTGCATTGCAATACGACTAACCGAAATTAGTTAGGCTGACTTTGGGCGTTTGGCGGAAACCGGTGAAAACCTCATTCTAAAAAAAAATCCCGCATATTTTACGGTAAGATACTGGCAACTGGATACCAGCGCATTTACCGTAAATTTTACGGGCGTCTGTTGATTATTTACAGGAATAACCACGCATTGCATAGCAGGATAGGACAAGGTAGGTAACATAGGAAATAGTAGGGATGGGTGCTACCGCACCGTATCTTAAGCTCACCTTCTTACTCCATCCTACGAGACATGACCCCACTGGGTTGACTGGGCCATAAACACAAACAAATATTTGTCATATATATGGATCGAGAACTATTCAGGGTATTTAGTTCAAATTATATACAATGATAAAGGACATTAAAAGCAAATGTATTGTTTAGTGTACAAGAACCTTAACTCTACCTTGCTTACTCTTTGAACTATTTCCCTTTCTTATTTTATTATCCCTGGCTAATCTCAAGAAATGCTATTGGAGAATTAAATCAAAGTGCACACATATGTAGAGGACATTCAGTGGAAGTGCAGTGTCTAAAATCCGTTGCACTGCCTTGCCTCATTTTACTATTATCCCCTTTTACACTTTCAGTGTGTTTATCATATATATATATGAGTCAAAAACTATTCAAGGTATTTAGTTCACATCACGAATACATACCTATATAATTTTTGACCCCCTTAAATCCTACTTTTTGTATAGTAAAACTGGGGTTTGCAGGGGTATACTTTATTTTTCTTATTTCTGCCCAAACATAGATTGTGAGTACTCGTTAGAACCGCCTCGGCGATGCGGTTCTACAGAGTACCCACAATGTATGTTTCGAGCAGAAATATAAAATATATCAGAGTTTTTTTTATCTGAATGTTTTCAGTTTTGGGAGGTGAACTTTTCAATATATTTGGACAGGCGTGTTTTCGTAATGAACTTACACACAGTGATAGCATATATTGAAATGAAATTGAATTTTTCAGTCCTCTCCTAACATCTTCGAAAGAGCAACGCCGTTGAAGCGGGATCTGGTAATAGTCTCTGTTCATCTGTCTGTCTGTCATAACACTTTTGTCGGGAGCAAAAGTCCACCACACACCCACCACGCATAAAAGGTCAAGGTCATTGAAGGGGGGATGGTAGCCACTTTCATGAGAAAAGTATTCATCGGCAAGGGGATGGCCATGTGCACATGTCTTGTTATACATGGCTCACGTTCAGTGGCTTCAATTAAAAATCAAATGTATACATGCCCACAAGACGTTCTTTATGAAAAATTTCAAAATACACAGTTTTCTTTTATCCGTTTTGTAATCTGCGCTCGTATATGGTAAAAAAGTGACTCTTTCGGCGCCAAATTTCACATGTCGTCTGCTTTGGTTTTGTTAACAAACTATCTATGTAAAATTGACAGACTGAATGTCAAACAGCGTAGATCCTGATGAGATGGCTCATTATGAGTCGTCGCTGTATCTACGCTGTTTGCAAAGGCCTGTTATTATCGCCTATCGGTGAAACAGTTAATACGCATTTTGTTTTATACCATTTCCGGAAGAATAATTTAGGAAACGTTACAAAAATAGAAAACAAAACAAAGATTGAAAACAAAGAACTTGACACTGACAGCAACACTGTCAGAGAATTAGGTATTTTCCTGTAGATTTTCTGTCATTTTTAAAAGGGAAGCAACTCCCATTACTTCCTGTTTGGTCTCCTGCACACCGAGCCCCTTCTGAAAAGAGATCTCTTCTAGAAAGAAAGAATTTGCTCCCATGGGGATCAAATTCTTTCCTTCTAGAATAGATCCCTTTTCAGAAGGGAGACAGAACAGTTTTGATAAAAGTGTCTCCCCAGTAAGTAAATCAACTCCCCTGAAAGCGGAAATAGTTATACAAAGAAACCGAATGTATCCGTATATGAGCCGCAACGTCAGACAATGTACCTCATGACACGTGCGCCCAGCGAAGATTCAAACCAACTTATTCGCGCATCCTGATTAGTCTCCATTGTCTGCTTGTAAAAACTTTGGATCTTTGGCAAAGTAGTTTTGCTATTGACTGTCCAAATGCTCTTCCTCTGTTGCAGTTCTTCAAGTCTTTGTACGTCTGTGGCTTCATACCTCGCTTGGTGAAGAGAGAGCTAATCTTAGTGTTTTTCATACGTTTGTTCGGGCTTGTGCTTGTTTGGATTTGTCGGTTTCCTCTTCCTCTTGGGGTCTGGGAAGGGCCGCGGTTTGTGATTGTGGCACTCCCTGGACTTTTCTCTTACCTTTTTTTTCATGTGGCGTTTGTTCTGACCTCTTTGTTCCTCCTTTCTCCCTTCCTTTTTGTGCCTCGGGAGGGTTATGCTTCGTGATTGTGGCATTTCCTCGGTACCTTTAGTTATACTTTTATATAAGGATTTACAGAATGTCCAGCTAAGACTCTGATCAGATAGCGCAATTCAGACTGCGCGAATGCACAGGCTGATCTGAGTCTTTGCTGGATACACATGCAAAAATATACATTTCTTCCTCTGTGATATATATCGGTGTCATTTTATCGCCTTCATCCACTATCCAGAACTTGTAAAATATTTTCTTCCACAGAAAGCTGGCCTCTATCAGTTTCTCAGTCTTCGCTTGGCGCACATGCTTATGAATCATATATATACTATACCGTTGTTATTTTATCGCCTTGACCAACTATAAAGAATTTGTAAGATATTATTTTTCTGCAAAAGAAACCTGGCATCTGTCAGATCTGTCAGTTTCTGACATTTTGCTGGACACACATGCTATAAGGTACAATTTCTCCTGTTATGAATCATATATATATATATATATCCCGTTACCTCGACTTCGCATATCTCGAATAACCGCTTATCTCGAAGTGAAAATCTGGCCGATGCTTAAACAAGAAAAGTTAATAACAGGTAAAAAATATTGTGTAAAAGAGGAGAAATTGCTCCTAAGGATCTCTAACTTCAAGAGTCCAATTACACATATATTTGTTAAATGTGGTTGTGCGAATTACTTTTTCCTCAATTCTGCAAATCAGAAATGTCGAGGCACGGATATCTCGAAGTATTTCAGAGAGTCCCTTGGAATTCGATATAACGAGAGTCGACTGTATATATCTCCTTAATCCACTATCAATCATTCTAAACTGTTATTTATCTGCCACAGAAAGCTGGAATCTGTCAATTTCAGTGTCTTCGCTGGGCGCACATGCCATGGTTCAGTTTCTTCCGTTATGAATCGTATATATAATAAATGTTTGTTATTTCATCTTCTTGACCAACTATCAAGAATTAGTATTAAAAATGTTATGTGTCTGCCACAGAAAGCTGGAATCTGTCAATTTCTAGTTTTGCGATTTGCGTACGTGCTATAAAGTACAATTTCTCACGTTATGAATCACATATATGCTATATCTTATTCTGTCCCCAAAACCACCTACGAAAAAATTGTAAATTGTTACTTCTACTACCACTATATTCCGCCACAGAAAGCTGAAATCTGTCAACTTTATTATTTTTGCCACAAGCAACAAAGAGTTCGCCAGCTCGCCAACTGTACACTATATCACATGGATAACCTCGTAGCTCCTGCCCTGCAAGAAGAATCCTAGAGTTTGTAAAGTCATTTGACCAGACTAATATTTCACGTGTTCTATTACAGCACAAAATGATGTTGCCATTGTTATCCACGGTAAGCCCATGAGGAGCTTTCCCTTTCACATCAATTGTCTTCAGTTGAGTGCCATTGCTGGTACTCAGTATTGTCAATAATTTCTTTCCCGAATCTGACACTATCACTGTGTCTGTATCATTCATCTTATTTATCACAACAGCATAGGGTTTGTCAAATAACTGTTGATTATCAGGGCCCTTTGAGACGGACCACCATTCTTGTCCATTCATGTCGATCATTTTCACACTCTTTGGTTCATTCCAAGAGGTGACAACTAACGTGTCATGATACGTTGTCATACCACAGACATAGTAACCTAGTGATATAGATCCCTGTACTGTTGCTGACGACGGATCAGAAATATCCACATAGTGCAGTTTCTTATCGTCTGTACTTACTACTGCAGTTGTTTCAGACGTTATTGTGACGTCATAGCAAGGGGAATGCAATGGTACAGATGAGAGGAACTTGTTGTCAAAGGAAAATAATTTCAATGCTTTATTTGACCAATCAGAAACAAGTACTATGCCTTTTTTGTCTACCGCAGCAATGCCACGGACATTACATGTCGTTTTATCATCCGGGGTACTAACACTGAACGATGGCAGTTTGTTGACCGTTATCTGTGCCATATCTCTAGGTTTTGTTCCTAGCTTTGTCATCCTCATCATTTTAGACGTCTGTGGGAAGACTATATCTTCAACACCGTTATTGGGGCCAAGTTCTGTCAGTTCTTCATGAATATCGCACAATGTTTTGCTACCATGTAGAAAGGTTGATACTTCTTTGCTTGTGGTGAATAAAAACTCTGTCTTATGTGCTTGGCTAGTCATAGAGTCAAGTTTCTTCTTATATTCTTGTGTATTTTTAACAATACGCTGGATTCGAACGAACATGTTTTCATCAAAGTTGATAGGTATCATTTTGTTAAGAGTTTCAATAATTTCATCCAGGGTATCTATTTCATCCGTCAGTGTATATATTTGTTCAGTAATCTGAGAGATTTTCTTTTGACAACGTTCATTTATATGCGATACTGATTCTTCAAACAACTCTTTAGCCTTAGAAATAATCTTATCTCGCTCCTGTTCTGCTTTCTCGATCATTGCTTTCTTCTGTTTCCCCAAGTCTCCAATATTTCTGTCTAATTCTGATTGTATATCAATTACATTCCGTTTTATACTATCAACAGTCGTCTTTAAATGTTTAATGTCATCAGAACCTAGACTTTTACAAACATCTGATATTGTCACATTGCTACATCTTAAATGGTCTTGTTTTACACATTCACCGCATATCATGCTTTTGTGCTCTATACAATAATGTTCGTTTGTGTTTCCTGCATGGAGTTTACAACTTAGATATCTAACAGGCTTGTTATTGTGTGATTTCGGCATCCTTGACCCTCGTAGAACCGTATGGTCTTGTAATACTGGCATATTCTTGTGAGAGTCATGGCATGATCTACAGAGAAAGATATTACATTCTGGGCAGAAACAAACAGCGTCTACCTTCGTCTTTGTGGCTTCGAGGCAGGGTTCACACCAGGGGTCAACGACCTGGTCCGAACTGCTATGTCGTGTGGAGGACTTGCCTTCTACCGTGCCCGCGGCATCACCAATAAAAGCTTCAGCCATTCTGAAAGCAATATCAAGGTGGAAAAACTTTGAGACGCAAAGTATCTTTAGATATGCTCACGAGAGGATGATGCAAATCAGCCTGCGCAATTTGCACAGTCTGATCAGAATTTTCATTATTCGCATCTAGGATCGTCAAGGGTGTATTTTTTCTTAATGCGGATAACGAAGACTCTGCTCAGACTGCGCGGAAGCGCAGGCTGATTTGGATCTTCTTTGAGTGCACATGTCAGAAGGTACGTTTTCTCACGTTGCGGCTCAATTTTGTAAATAATATTACCTGCAAATACGTACCGCCGTAACAATGTCTTTTTGACTGTCGTTGTGACGTCACGGCAATATATATATATATATAAATATATATATATATATATATATATATATATATATATATATATATATATATATATATATATATATATAATATATATATGTATATATGTGTGTGTGTGTGTGTGTGTGTGTGTGTGTGTGAGAGAGAGAGAGAGAGAGAGAGAGAGAGGGAGGGAGAGAATTAAAGACGCAACATTTTTCGCAATTAACGTGTCGCGAGCAAATATTAATCCTTTACTCTCTGAAACAAAAGAGGACACAAAGGCACATCGTATATAGTAAGAATACAGTTAGCAAGAAGTGCCTTTATAAAAGACAGCAGTCGACAGTAGCAGACCCCATTATTCTTTTCCTTCTTTTTTCTGGAAGAGATCTGATTTTAATGACATATTTCTTTTTTCGTTACTAACAAAGTTCCCAGTGTTAGTGGCTTTCACCACCACTGACAGTGGCGTAGCCAGAACGAAATTGAAAGACTTTTTCGCCTTGAAAACAATACATAAAATCGCTTCCAAAATAAGGGTTACTCTTAAAGAAAAGAATTTGCTCCCAAAAGGAGCAAATTCTTTCCTTTAAGAGCAGCCCCTATGGTAAAGAAGCAAAATATTTTGTAAATGCTACTTTATTATTAAATATTTTTCTTACGCAAGTTACGCACATGCGTAATGTGCGTAGTGAGCACTACGCACATGTCAGAACATGCTTCCGCAAAACAAAAAAAAAAAAAAAAAAAAAAAAAAAAAAAAAACAGTACAACTTATACTGAAGTTTTGTGGTATTTACAAATAGATTTAGTCAAAATCAACTTTCCCAGTGTCAGTGGCTCCCAAAACAACTGAAAATGCTTCCGCACAAAAAAAGTAGTGCAACTAAAACTCAAAATGGATTTAGTCAAAGTCAACTTTCATTTTCCCAGTGTTAATGGCTTTCAAAATCATATGCGTAGTGGACATTTAAAGAGTTAATATCAGTCTACAAATGGGTGCCGATCGAAGTCGGCGAACTAAGCTTTAAATAAGCATTGAAATAGATTCTGACCCTGGATATGTTGCGAATCCTTGCCCCCTTCGGCTCGCTAATCCTATTTTCGTTTTTTTTTTTTTTTTTTTTTTTTTTTTTTTCTCACAGTTTTAGGGGTTATTTGACCTATCTACCATCAAGAAAACACGCTTATCTATATAGTTTTGACCCCCTTAAACCCCACTTATATACAGTAAAACTGGGGTTTACAGGGGTAAACATTAATTTTCTTATTTCTGTTCAGTAACACAAATTGTGGGTACTCGTTGGAGTACCCACAATCAATGTTTTGAGCAGATATATGAAAACTTCCAGTTTTTTTTCATCTGAAAGTTTTCATTTTTGGTGATAAAATTATCAATATATTTGAACAGGCGTGTTCTCGTAATGATATTCCTATGGTCAGCCTGTGCATCCGCGCAATCTGATCAGAGTCTTCGCAATGCACTCTGTGGGTAGCCAAGAATTCAGTGCGTGATTAAGAGGAACCGCAGGCTGATCTGGGTCTTCGCTTAGCGCAGTTGTATTCTTTTAGGAAATGCTGTGCCCGGCGTATTTTCCACACACTCAGGTGATAACAAAGCAAGGTCACGGCCGATTACCTGACTATCGGGTGATCTTCGCCTTCCGCACGCTCAGGGCAAACTCAGCAGACTACATACTAGGTAGCGGGTAATTTTTTTTTTTTTTTTTCTGTTTAGGTTTTTGTCCAAGCATTATATCTTTTTTTTCTGGAAAAAACTTTATTCTCCCCTTCTATTTGATGAGTAGTGGGTCGGGGAGGGCCATCCCACTAACACACCTTACAATTTATTTGTACAGTACAGTGTAATATTCCAGCAATTAAATATCATGCATCACTTCCTTGCTAAGTCCCACTGCTGTTTCCTTGGTATACGATAAAGACCACTCAGCAACCATTTTCAGCAGTGAGGCAAACACCACAGATTACTTACAGTTTATACCATATTCATCTGAACAGACATATCAATACTTTCAGGTATAAGGAAACTGAATTCTAGGTAAAAATCTAAAAACCCCTGTCACCCTTTCCAAAAATGTCATTTTTACAATTTTCAGACAAAATCAAGTAATTCTGCAGAACACATTTTGAAACTAAAAAATCTGAAGTTTGTCAAAAATCTGAAAAATCTCATGCCTGTTAACTTAGACATATGTAAAGATATGCTAGACTTTTTAAGATTTCATATATTAATTAGGTGCCCTTTGTTCAGACAAATATAGTACCATTTTACCATATTACATGTAAACAAAAGTGTATAATATTCCACTCCTCACTCTCTTGCTCACGTTACGTGCACACATACTATATAATACTGTTTTTATAATCAGCATTACTGGTTATTATCTGTACATCTGAGTTTGGAGTTTGGAGAGATAAGTTATTAGGCAATTGCATGCGAAAAGTTTACCCAGCTATTCACAAACTGTTCATATTTATTTTCTAATATTGCAATTCTCTCATTTGTACACTACAGAAGCTTAAGTTTACATTTCAGGGCTGTGACATTTAGATTAGTTTTTGTACATCTACAAAAATAGATATAATATTTGATTTCCAGTAAATTTGTTGTTCTGCTATGCTTGTCTTATTATCTAATACTCCAAATAAAAATGATTGTTTCTGAAATTTATAGTTATGTTATTACTTTCACACCAGTGTTTAAAATCGTACAAAATGTTTTGTGTGTGCTCACATTCCCATAGCAAATGTTC
This sequence comes from Anodontia alba, assembly GCA_964016985.1. NCBI lineage: Eukaryota > Metazoa > Mollusca > Bivalvia > Lucinida > Lucinidae > Anodontia > Anodontia alba. The sequence goes on from OZ024837.1 coordinate 5,785,343, forward strand.
AACAGTCTCAGGTCCTTTAGCACAGAATGAACATGTAGGTTGTTTATTGACTTTATTTTGTGTAGATATTTATTAGTAGCTAGTATATTATGATTGATACGTGACTGAAACCACTGTAACGTTGTGTTATTTGTTATTTCAAATGGCCATTTGTAAATTTTTTCCATTCTTCTTCACTGAAGTTAAAAATTTTATTCCATGCCATCTTACCAGCAGGTGTTTCATTATTAGAATTTAATATTTTATACATATATTTAGTGCCTTTTTTATTTTTCATGTATATATGTCCAAATGGCACTATAGGATTTTGTAGCTTTTCATTAATAGTATTTATTTTGAGCCTTTTCTTCGGAATCCATTCTTTAATTGCATTACATAGGCCGTGATACTGCAAGAAATTTATTTTTATATTAAATAGTTCCTTTACCTCCTGATAGGTTAGCAGATTACCATTTTTTCCTGTAATATTATTTATAAGTTTTATTCCTCTTTCATAAAATGCTTGATGATAAATACTTGTATTTGCCACCTTTATGTTCTTATTGTACAATAGTGCACTAGCTTGAAATTCATGACTGTATTATGTATTTCTTTAGGTTGATTATTTGACTGTAGTTCAATATGTGCATTTAACACATCTAACCAAAACTGATTTTTAATGTTTTTTTTTTTTTGTTTTTTTTTTTTTAATATTTTTGTTAAGTACTCTGTACCACAGTCTAAAAAGTTATGCATATTTATATGGTTTCCTATAATTTTTGTCCATTTATGCTTGTCAAAACAAAACCGTCTAATCCATGTTGTTTTTAAGGCATTTATAAATGCCTTAGTATTTATCATCTTTAATCCTCCATCCAGACAGTCTTTGCAAATAACAGAACGTTTTATTCTAGCAGTACCTTCTCAAAGAAATGTAAAAAGAATGTCATTTATTTCCTTCATTATTTTTTCACTTGGATTTGGTAGGGCTAGAAATAGGTGGTTTAAGCATCCTACTGGGAAAATTTATCCGAAACGTTTTAATCCTACAATAGGTAAGAAAGAAAAACATTTAAAAATGTCGGCAGACATTTTATACAGCACACTGAGCGTTAACATGTTTAAATATTAGCCAGAAAAAGCTACAACATCAGACAAATAACTTTTAAAGATCGGCTTAAGACGCCTCAAATACCTTAATTTATGTGTAGGTCTTCCTATTCCTATTCCGTTCACTTCAATTTGTTGGCTAATTACTTTAAATTCTGGTTTGTGTTTCAATGTTGAATTCATCTATACCCCGGATTTAGGCTGTGCATGCAGAGCTGATATGCTTCAAGGAAGTAAAATTATCTTTTGAATTCAATGTTAAATTAAGATAACACTTTTAACCTTTACAACGCTCTGGGCTAATTCAGCAGACGGCCGATTCATGATGGTTTTATCTTATTTTTTTCCAATAAGGGACCGTCAATAGACAGTGGCTGTCAAGTCTGCTTTGACTTTTTAGCCATACCCAATGGGTGATAGACCCCTTTGCTTTTTCCCAGTAAGCACGATTTGACATTTCTTGCACATTCTGAACAAATTAGATTATGATCACGACTACACAGATTGGCAGACACATTGAGGCCTCTGCATGTGTGCATGCGTGCGTGCGTGTATGCATGCTTGCTGTGCGTTTTTATTGCGACAGCCTTGCCATTTGTTTCAAGAGAGCCCTACCATTATTGATAAAGACAGGACAAGAACCAGCTTCCTTGCAGCCGGTTGGGTGGGGTTCATTTTTCCCCTTTTTGTCATTCCCTTTCTCTCTCCTTAACTGTTCGAACTACTGAGTCCTTAACTAAAGAAAACAGCAACGATATTCCAAGCAGATTATTTTGGCCACGCCTTGCGAAAACGTGTTTAAGCGCATATGCGTTCAGTGAAGGTCCCGACCAGACTGCGCATCCTGATCGAGACCTTCACTGTCCGCTACAGAATCATTGGTTACTACAAAATGTATGACTGGAGTTCAAAGGCCTTGATGGTACATTTTATTAGGATGACTTTAATCTGCGCATATTGCGCATGTTCGAAGGGACCTTTTCACTTGATGCTGCCTTTTTTTGTTATGGAGCCCGTAAGCCCTTAATCAGTTTTCTTTCTATTTATTTACGCCGGGCTGGAGCCCGGCGTATCTATTTGAGATTGTTTTGTAAAATGTGTATGCATTCGGAGAACATCGGTTTTCTTCCAGTTTTATGGGGTCTTAGTGGGGTTATATATAAGTATTAACCCCCACCCCCTCCCTTCCTCACCCCCACACCCCCCTCCCCCACGCCCATTTTTTTTTTTTTTTTTTTATCGTTATTATTATTCAAAGTCACACTTTTGCAGCAGAGAACTATGCTATTGGTAACATAGTGAAATAAAAAATGGGAAGTACTGTGTAGAATTAATATAGCAATGTGGGTTTTGCTCATTTAAAAGAGAAATAAGCAGTTTTCCCATAGGAACCTCAATTTGACCATTCGACCTGAAATGAGCTCGTTGCTGTCAATATTCGTACACGTTTGAATTTATTCATTTCTTTTTTTTTTTTTTTTTTTTTTTTTTTTTTTTTTTTCGTCGTACTACAAAGAAGAAACAAAAGATATTTTTCTTTGTTTACGATTGGAAATATGCATTCTCAAATCGAACGGATTATAAGCTGGTTTAATAATACAGTTTAATTTGATATTCAGCCATGGAAAGATTTGGGCCGAAAGAAAACGTTATGAGTGGAGAAAAGTCCGAAACCTGCTACATAGAACAGAATAGAATATAATAGTATTTTAATTACTGCACAATACCCTATAAGGGTATTGTGCAGTAATTAAAATACTATTATATTCTATTATAAGGCAAGCAAATACAAACATGACATTATACATTATACAATGATATGAAAGTAATTTTATCATCAGTTGATTGAAAAAGGAGAAAAAAATGTACATACACATACATATACATATAGATAGCCTTTATGACATGCTATGATATATTACATTCGCTTACAAATAATCCAATGGACTTCAAAATAGTATCGTCTGTAGATGCCTTTAGTTTGATGAACTGCTCTTTTTTAGACTCAAATGAATGGTTATTTAGAACAGCCACGTTTTGAAACATTTTATTTCTCAGATCTTTCTAATACTAAATGCTAGGGCCCAGTCTATGTAGCAGTCAAAATAAGAGTATCGCCCCCACCCCCATTCCCCCTTATAAATGATTTCGGATATAGTATGTTCGGCCTAGGCTATGGATGGTGACATGTAATTATGTATGCGGGCTAGAAAACAGACGATCATAGTTGATTTTTTTTTTGACATAGCTCTGATAATTCTATAATGCTTTTATCATTGAGTATTGCGATAATTAATATAATTACAACCTTTCATAAATTATAACATTTTTTTTCACTATACTACGATCTATAGTTATCCAATGTGATAATTTCTTGCATTTTCTTATGCGTTACAATGTCTAACAAATGTGAGCCGGGACACAGACATTTCCTACCAGATTGCATGTGCGCCCAGCGAAGTCTCAGATCAGCCTGCGCATTCTCGCAGTCTGATCAGAGTCTTCGCTGTCCGCCTGAAGACACTTTGGATCCTTGGCTACCCATAAAGTGACCAGCAAAGACTCTGATCAGACTGCGCGGATGCGCAGGCTGATCTGAGTCTTCACTGGGCAAACATCCAATATTGTAGGAAAAGCTGTGACCCGGCTCAGTAGTAATCAAACGGCACTAAATGACAGGAGCAAATATGTTAACCAAAGTAACAATATCAATAATAATACATGAGACTCTATATTGCCTAAAATCGCTCGACTGAGTGATCTGTTAGTTTGAGTTGGAGTTTGTTTTGGCCAAGACAACACATTTAATGTCATCTCGTGTCTGTCAGTAAGCCTCCTCACACTTTTCCTGGGTAGTCTTAGTCCTCTAAGCGGTTAACCAATACTTTGTGCACATACTTCTGCCGATAAATGACAGTTTCCCTTTTTTTGAATTAATGTAAAGGGGAGATTGACTATAGAAATACTGTTCCCAGCTAGCATTCTATATAAATCTACAGCGGGCCGTTATCGGCCCGTCAGCTACCCTGATGGGCCGATAACGGCCCGCTTTAGATTTATGTAGAATGCTTACTTGGTTATGACCAATCTCCACGAAAGTAAAGTGACTGAGCTAGGATTCGAACCTGCGACTCGTGAATCTGTACTCAGACGTGCACTGCGACTGCGCTATACAACTGAGCGACCTACAAAAATCCAATTAATTTCCATTGTCTTAGGCCCATTTAGTCGAAACATTGTCAGCTGAACAAAGTCGTCAGGACACTTTTGATGTATTTTTCACAGTCAAGGGGACTGGATACAGTTATAGGTGCGGTAACTACCAAAGTGGTCAGTACATTTGTTTTTGTTTTCGTTTAAAACTATACTTTTGTTTCCATTCCTGGCATAAAAAGGCATTTTCCGGAGATCAGGGTGAAACTGACTCCTCCGCGGAGCGTACTTAAACACACCCACAAGAATAAAAGTTAATTTACCTCAGGCAAACATTACAAGTTTATCTTTAAAATGTACAAGTAAACTTAATACATGTATGCAACGTTTATCTAATCTTTTCCGATTGATTTTCACATGTAACTTTCCTTTCTATGGTAATCAGCCAGTTCTATGGAGGAGTTAGTTGTTGTTAGCTGTGTGTGTGTGGTGGGGGGGGGGGGGGGGTGCGGAGGGGAGGGGTTTGTGGTTCGTAAACTTCAAGCCAACTATATCGTTCCCGTTTCCAGTGAATCAAGCTGACTAAATCTATTGAATATCACAGTCAGCATATAGAGTAAAAATAAAAAGGGTCGTTTCAATGTTGATTCAACATCTTGGACGTACATGTATTATCAACATTGAAACGACGTGTTTCAACATTCTATACCCACTTGGAAATTACTCAATTATTCTGAGTGCATGAGGTATTTCTTTGTTAAATTAAAAATAAACACCAATTAATAAGGTAAAGTACTATTGAATGTGCACGGCTGGTTAAAAGGGTGGGACAGGGGAGGTTTTGGCATTCCCTGTATCTCAGAACTTTGGAGATTACGGGGAGTGGGTACACTTGGGAGATTTTCAGTCATTTTTCTAAGAAAGACCATTTTTATGACTTCCTGCTCTTTATTGTACACCAGTCAAAATGTTGACAGAGTAATCTCTCTTGAAAATATATTCACTCCTCTTAAGCGCTTGATTACCGAATCAAAGGCATAGAAGCGATACTTTTACCCAAGTTTGCCTGTATTTGATGTACCAGTACTTTATTCTTATTTCTTCATGTTTCTAATGAGATATCAATATTTTTCCGAAAAAAAGAAATATCCCAAGCACGACACCAACACTTCAATGTCGCCGCAACGTTACGCCTTTGCGGCGACGTGGAAACACAGCGGTGTGTTTAGACTGGCTCCAGTCTCCAGTGACTAAATATTTTTTCTTATAATCTGTTTAATAATCCACTAAAATAAAACCATTGTAATGTCAAGACTATGTAGGCAGTCACTAGTGACCAGCCTTTATAGTCATGACATTTTTTTATTATTTATTTTAGTGGATTATCAAACCAGAAAATGAGAAAAAATATTTTGTCACTGGAGACTGGAGCCAGTCTACGGTGTGTTCGCTGGTTCGTCTTATCTGCAAACCTGTAAACTCATGTATTACGATAACTCTTCTGTGACAGCGGCATCCTAATTTAGGCTGTCGGAGTACTCAAATTTCCACGTTTTCTTTACAATCAGCCTCTTCAGGAAACATGCATCTACAGAGTATTCCAACAGCCTTAATTTGGATGTCGCTGTCACAGAAGACGGACGGAACCAATAACTATATACTAAACGTTTATAGAAAACGCCTGGAAAAGTAATATTTTCACGATTTTCTCTTAAAATACCATTTTCATTATAATCTCCATTAGTCAAATAGACCACCACATTTTCACCAAATTGACCGCCGATATAAAAATGAACTGAGCATTGAAAAGAATTTTTTTTTCTTTTCTGTAAATTATGTCATGAAAGCAGATATGCTATATACGTAGCTGACTGCATCGATAATATTTCACTGGAAGATTGCAATTGCACAAACAGAGCAAATTTACCCACCTGTGTTTGCCAACTTCTTCTTATCGATTTTCCCGTTGGGCTTACACACTGTAAAACATTTCGTAGATTTTACGGTAAATACTGGCAACTGACTGCCGGCGCCTTTACGTGAATTTTTACGGGGGTTGCGGGGTGGCGTAGAATTTTCGCAGGGATTTCCTCGTAGGATGGGGTAAGGATGTCTAAGCTTAAGATATGGTGCGGTAGCTCACACTACTATACGTTACTCACTACTATACGTTATCTACCTTGCCCTTTACTGCCCTACCATGAGTAATTAATTATTATTGTAAATAATCTACAGGCGCCCGTAAAATTTACGGTACATGTACTGGCAATCAGTTGCCAGTATTTACCGTAGAATCTACGCGATCTTTTTACAGTGCGAGAGATCAAATAACAGGAGAGGTTCAAATTGACTGCTAGATATAACTCAAATTGTTTTTAACTGACCTCACTTTGAATGTTTACCGGCCGTGACAAAGGAAACGAAACAAAGAAAAATGAAAAGAGAAAGGTATGGATAAAGGAGACAGAGAAGGGATAATGCGGGTAAAGGAAATACCCATGAAACTTTAATATTGATTGCAAATAAATTCGCACGTATCCGTTTCTGCTGGACGTTTCATTGCAATACGACTAACCGAAATTAGTTAGGCTGACCTTTGGCTTTTGGCGGAAACTGGTGAAAACCTCATTGTAAAAAAAAAATCCCGCATATTTTACGGTACGATACTGGCACCTGGCTACCAGCGCATTTACCGTAAATTTTACGGGCGCCTGTTGATTATTTACAGGAATAACCACGCATTGCATAGCAGGATAGGGCAAGTAGGTAACATAGGACATAGTAGGGATGTGCGCTACCGCACCGTATCTTAAGCTCATCCATTCTGATTCCATCCTACGATGCATGACACCACTGGGTTGACTGGGCCGTAAACACAAACAAATATTTGTCATATATATGGATCAAGAACTATTCAGGGTATTTAGTTCAAATTATATACAATGATAGAGGACATTAAAAGCAAATGTATTGTTTAGTGTACAAGAACCTTAACTCTACATTGCTTACACTTGAACTATTTCCCTGTCTTATTTTATTATCCCTGGCTAATCTCCAGAAGTGCTATTAGAGAATTTAATCAAAGTGCACACAGAAGTAGACGACATTCAGTGGAAGTGCAGTGTCTAGGAACCATAACTCTGTCTTGCTTCATTTTACTATTATCCCCTTTTACACTTTCAGTGTGTTTATCATATATATATATGAGTCAAAAACTATTCAAGGTATTTAGTTCACATCACGAAAACATACATAAATAATTTTACCCCCTTGAATCCCACTTTTATATAGTAAAACTAGGTTTACAGGGGTATACATTATTTTTCTTATTTCTTCCACTGACAATTCAAACTACATTGGCATTATATTAAAATACATATATTTATTTTTTCCGTTTAGACCATTGCATCCTTCTAACCATTCATAATTTAGTCATTGTGTGTTTCTTGCTGCAAAGAAATGAAATTTTTATCCATATCATTCGTCTTTGTAGTTTTATTTTCGTACATTTCTATGTATGTCCGTCTACTCAGTACCCGTGAGATTACCTGCACGATTTGCGGTGATGTCATAGCTATAATTTCCGATACATCACGAAAACATGCCTATATAATTTGACCCCTTAAATCCTCCTTTTATATAGTAAAACTGGGGTTTACAGGGGTATACATTATTTTTCTTATTTCTTCCCAAAAAAAGATTGTGGGCACTCGTTAGAACCGCCTCGACAAGGCGGTTCTAACGAGTACCCACAATATCTGTTTTGAGCAGAAATATGAAAGATATCAGAGTTTTTTATCTAAAAATTTCAGATTTAGGAGGTGGAATTTTCTTATGTATTTGGATAGGCGTGTTTTCGTAACGAACTTACACATAGTGATAGCAGACATTGAAATGAAATTTCATTTTTCAGTCCTCTCTTAGCAAGTTCAAACGGGCAAGGCCGTTGAAGCGGGATATGGCAATAGTGTCTGTTCATCTGTCTGTCTGTCATAACACTTTTGTCGGGAGCAAAAGTCCATCACACACCCTGCGCAAAAGTTCAAGGCCATTGAAGCGGGATATGGTCGCCACTTTCATGAGAAAAGTAACCATCGGCAAGGGGATGGCCATATCCACATGTCTTGTTATATATGGATCACGTTCAGTGGCTTCAATTAAAAATCAAACTGTATACATGCCCACAAGACGTTCTTTATGAAAAGTTTCAAAATACATGGTTTTCTTTTATCCGTTTTGTAGTATGCGCCCGTATATAGTAAAAAAGTGACTCTTTCGGAGCCAAACTTCACTTATCGTCTGATTTGGTTTAATTAATAAAATATCGATGTAAAATTGAAAGACTGAATGTCAAACAGCGTAGATCCTGATGAGACGGCTCATTATGAGCATAAGTCGTTGCTGTATCTACGCTGTTTGCAAAAGCCTATTATTATCGCCTATGGGGTGAAACAGTTAATACGCATGTTGTTTTATACCATTTCCGGAGGGTAATCTTGGAAACGTTATAAAAACAAAACAAAGATTGAAAACAAAGAACTTGACACTGACACCAACACTGTCAGATTATTAGATATTCTCCTGTAGTATTTTTTTTTTTTTTTTTTTTTTGTCATTTTTAAAAGAGAGACAACTCCCATTACTTCCTGTTTGGTCTACTGCACACCGATCCCCTTCTGAAAAGGGATCTATTCTACAAAGAAAGAATTTGCTCCCATATGGGGATTAAATTCTTTCCTTCTAGAATAGATCCCTTTTCAGAATGGAGATAGAACAGTTTTGATAAAAGTGTCTCCCCAGTAAGTAAATCAACTCCCCTGAAAGCGGAAATAGTTATACAAAGAAACCGAATGTATCCGTATATGAGCCGCAACGTCAGACAATGTACCTTAACATACGTGCTCTCAGCGAAGATTCAGATCAGCTCATTCACGCATCCTAATCAAAGTCTTTATCGTCTGTTTGTAAAAACCCTGCATCTTTGGCAAAGTAGTTTTGCTATTGACTGTCCAAACACGCTTCCTCTGTTGCACTTTTTCAAGTTTTTGTACGTCTGTGGCTTCATGTGGTGCTTGTTCTAGCCTCTGTTCCTCATTTCTCCCTTCTTTTTGTGTCTCGGGAGGGTTGTGCTTCGTGATTGTGGCATTTCCTCGGTATCTTCAGGTCTTTGTACGTCTGTGGCTTCATGTTGCGTTTATTTTGACCTCTTTGTTCCTCCTTTCTCCCTTCTTTTTTGTGCCTCGGGAGGGTTATGCTTCGTGATTGTGGCATTTCTTCGATACCTTTACTTATATTTTTATATAAGGATTTACAGAATGTCCAGCGAAGACTCTAATCCGATTGCGCAATTCAGACTGTGCGAATGCACAGGCTGATCTGAGTCTTTGCTCGATACACATGCTATCATATACATTTCTTCCTCTGTATACATAGAGGATATTTACTCTTTTGCTGTGAATACCATAAATATTGTCATCGAGTGTAATGAAAACATCAGTATTTTCACGAGTGCGAAGCACGAGTGAAAATTTGAATGTTTTCATTACCCGAGATAAAAATTTTTTATTGTATTCACTGAAAAAGAGTAAATTTTCTTTTTATTTTTTTGTTTACACGCCAATGCGCGTTTCTGACGTCATAAATAACGTCACCAAACAAAACATGAACGTCATGGCGTCGACGCTCACTGCTTAACATGTGAAACGCTGGAGAGACGACAAGAAAAAAATCGGCAAATCGAAATAATTTTGATACCAAAATGTTCCTTACATTCTAACTAAGAAAATGCATACCAACACTTGATACTTTAGTTAAGAAACAAAGAAGTTAGAGGTGTTTAAAAATCTGAAGTGGAGGTAAGCTCCACATCTGAAACAATGAAGAAAACCGAAGTCGCCCAAAGCGAGGAGTGAAAATATAAATCGTATCAGTCACTATAGTGAAATGATACGATATCATTTCACTAGTGAAATGATACGATATCATTTCACTAGTGATTGATACCACTTTTATTTTCACCAGATATACATTGATTTCATCGCTAACAATAAAATAAATTTCTTTTTCTGTGATATACTCGTATATCGATATCATTTTATCTCCTTCATCCACTATCCAGAACTTGAAAAATTATTTTCTGCCACAGAAAGCTCGCCTCTGTCAGTTTCTCAGTTTTCACCTGGCAAACATGCTTATGAATCATATATATATACTATACCGTTGTTATTTTATCGCTTTGACCAACTATCAAGAATTTGTAAGATGTTATTTTTCTGCAAAAGAAAGCCGGCATCTGTCAGATCTGTCAGTTTCTGACTCTTCGCTGGACACACATGCATACTATAAGGTACAATTTCTCCTGCTATGAATCATATATATATATCATATATATGTATGATTATATCATATATATATATATATATATATATATATATATATATATATATATATATATATATATATAGTTGACTCCCGTTACCTCGACTTCGCATATCTCGAATAACCACTTATCTCGAAGTGAAAATCTGGTCGCTGCCTAAACAAGAAAAGTTAACAACATTAACAACAGGTAAAATATATTGTGTAAAAGAGGAGAAATTTCTCCTCTTTTCCACAATATTTTCAATATATCTCTAAATTCAAGAGTCCAATTACATATCTAGTTGTTAAAAGTGGTTGTGCGAATTACTTTTTCCTCATTTCTGGCGTTATTTATTTATATTTATTATTTATTTTATCTCCCGACCCAAGAATTATTGACATTTTAATTTTCTGCCACAGCAAGCTGGAATCTGTCAATTCTTAGTCTACGCTGGACATACATTTATAATTTCTCACGTTATGAATCGTATATATCGTATATCTTTGTTATTTTATCTCCTTAATCCACTATCAATAATTCTAAACTGTTATCTGCCACAGACAACGAATCTGTCACTTTCAGAGTCTTCGCTTGGCGCACATGTCATGGTACAGTTTCTTCCGTTATGAATCGTATATATACTGCTGACTCTCGTTATCTCGACCCCGCTTATCTCGAATAACAGCTTATCTCGAAGTGAAAATCTGGTCGCTGCCTAAACAAGAAAAGTTAACAACAGGTAAAAAATATTGTGTAAAAGAGGAGAAAGGAGCAATTTCTCCTCTTTTCCACAATATTTTCAATATATCTCTACCTTAAAGAGTCCAGTTACACATGTATTGTTAAATGTGGTTATTCAAATTATTTTTGTCCTCAATTCTGCAAATCTGATATGTGAGGTACGGATATCTCGAAGTATTTCAAAGAGCCCCCTGGAATTCGAGGTAACGAGAGTCGACTAATATATGTTTGTTATTTTATCTCCTTAACCCACTATCAAGAATTAGTAAAATGTTATGTGTCTGCCACAGAAAGCTGGAATCTGTCAATTTCTAAATCTACGCTTGGTGCACGTGCTATAAGGTACAATTTCTGATGTTATGAATCACATATATGCTATATCTTATTCTGTCTCCGAAACCACCTACCAAAACTTTGTAAAATGTTACTTCTACTACTACTATATTCCGCCATAGAGAGCTGAAATCTGTCAACTTCATTTTTTTTCTCATAAGCAACAAAAAGTTCGCCAGCTCGACAACTGTACACTATATCACATGGATAACCTCGTAGCTCCTGCCCTGCAAGAAGAATCCTAGAGTTTGTAAAGTCATTTGACCAGACTAGTATTTCCCAGTTCTTCTTACAGCACAAAATGATGTTGTCACAGTTATCCACGGTAAGCCCATGAGGACTTTTCACATCAATTGTCTTCAGTAAAGTGCCATTGCTGGTACTCAGTATTGTCAATAATTCCTTGCCCCAATCTGACACTATCACTGTATCTGTATCATTCATTTTATTTATCACCACAGCATAGGGTTTGTCAAATAACTGTTGATTATCAGGGCCCTTTGAGACGGACCACAACTCTTGTCCGTTCATGTCGATCATTTTTACACTCTTTGGTTCATTCCAAGAGGTGACAATTAACTTGTCATGATACGTTGTCATACCACCGACCCAGTAACCTAGTGATATAGATCTCTGTACTGTTGCTGTCGACGGATCAGAAATATCCACGTAATGTAGTTTGTTATCGTACGTACTTACTACTGCAGTTGTTTCAGAAGTTACTGTGACGCCAAAGCAAGGGGAATGCATTGGTACAGACGAGAGAAACTTGTTGTCATACGAAAATATTTTCAATGATTTATTTCCGTTGTCAGAAACAAGTAATATGTCATTGTCTGCTACAGCCATTCCATGGACAATACATGTGTCTTTATCATCCGGGGTACTAACACTGAACAACTCAAGTTTCTTAGCAGTTATCTGTGCTATATCTCTAGGGTTTGTTTCTGGCTTTATCTTCCTCATCAGTTTAGACGACTGTGGGAAGACTATATCTTCAACACCGATACTGGGCCCGATTTCTGTCAGTTCTTCCTGAATATCGCCCAGTGTTTTGCTACCATGCAGAAACCTAGTTACTTCTTTACTTGAAGTGAATAAAAACTCTGTCTTATGTGCTTGGTCAGTCATACAGTCAAGTTTCTTCTTGTATTCTCGAGTATTTTTAACAATACGCTGGATTCGAACGAACAGGTTTTCATCAAAGTTGGTAGTTATCATTTTGTTAAGCGTTTCAATAATTTCATCCAGGGTATCTATTTCTTCCGTCAGTATTGATCTTTGTTCAGCTATTTGAGAGGTTTTCTTTAGACAACAATCATTTATATCTGATACCGTTTCTTCAAACAACTCTTTAGCCTTAGAAATAATCTTATCTCTCTCCTCTTTTGCTTTCTCAGTCATTGCTTTCTTCTGTTTCCTCAGGTCTCCAATATTTCTGTCTAATTCTGATTGTGTATTAAGTACGTTCAGTTTTATACTATCAACTGTTGTCTTTAGCTGTTTAATGTCGTCAGAACCTAGACTTTTGCAAACATCTGATATTGTCAGATTGCTACATCTTAGATGGTCTTGTTTTATACATTCACCGCATATCATTCTTTTGTGCTCTATACAATAATGGTCGTTTGTGTTTCCTGCATGGAGTTTACAACTTAGGTATCTAACAGGCTTGTCAGCGTGCGATTTCGGCATCCTTGACCCTCGTAGAACCGTATGATATTGTAATACTGGCAATTTCTTGTGAGAGTCATGGCATGATCTACAGAGAAAAATATTACATTCTGGGCAGAAACAAACAGCATCTACCTTCGTCTTTGTGTCTTCGAGGCAGGGTTCACACCAGGGGTCAACGATCTGGTCCAAACCCCTATGTCGTGTGGAAGACTTGCCTTCTACCGTGCCCGTGGCATCACCAATAAAAGCTTCAGCCATTCTGAAAGATGGAAAAAACTTTGAGACGCAAAGTGAAGAAACGTACCATTAGATATGTGCGCCAAAGGAAGACTAATCAGCCTGCGCATTTGCACAGTCTGATCAGAATTTTCATTATGTGCATTTAGGATCGTCAAGGATGTAACTTTTCTTAATGCAGATAACGAAGACTCTGTTCAGACTGCGCGGAATCGCAGGCTGATTTGGATCTTCTTTGAGTGCACATGTCAGAAGGTACGTTTCCTCACGCTGCAGCTCATTTGTAAATAAATATTCCCTGCAAATACGTAACGCCGTAACAACGTCGCTTTGACTGTCGTTGTGACGTCAGGTCATTACATATCTCAAGGAGAGAATAAAAGACGCAATATTTTTCGCAAATAACGTGTTCCGAACAAATATTAAATCCTTAACTCTCTGAAACAAAAGCGGACACAAAGATACAACGTTAGACTGGCTCCAGTTGTTTCTGCATTTTTTTTTTTTTTTTTTTTTTTGCCATTCTTTATCACTTCCTGTGGTTGTATTTGTCTCTTTAATCCCTTTTCACTGTTTTACATCAGAAACGACTTTCAGTCTACCAAGGAGTACCGATCGAAGTCGGCGAACTAAGCTTTAAATAAGCGGTGAAATAGATTCTGACCCTGAATATGTTGCGAATCCTTGCCCCCTTTCGCTTGCTAATCCTATTTTCGTTTTTTTTCTTTTTTCTCTTTTTTTTTTTTTTTTTTTTCTCACAGTTTCAGGGGTTATTTGACCTATCTACCATCACGGAAACACGCCTATATAGTTTTGACCCCCTTAAACCTTAAGCTTTTTTATACAGTAAAAGTGGAGTTTACAGGGGTAAACATTAATTTTCTTATTTCTGTTCAAAACATTGATTGTGGGTACTCGTTAGAACCGCCTCGCCGAGGCGGTTCTAACGAATATCCAAATTCAATGTTTTGAGCAGATTTATGAAAACTTCGAGATTTTTCACAGCTGAAAGTTTTCATTTTTTGGTGGTAAAATTCTCAATATATTTGAATAGGCGTGTTTTCGTATAGGTATTCCTATAGTCAGCTTGTGCATCCGCGTAATCTAATCAGAGTCTTTGCAGTTCACTCTGTGGGTAGCCAAGAATTCAGTGTGTCATTAAGCGGAACCGCAGGCTGATCTCGGTCTTTGTTTGGCGCAGCTGTAGTCTTCTAGGAAATGTTGTGCCCGGCTGATTTCCCAAACACTCAGGTGATAACAAAGCAAGGTCACGGCCGATTTGACTGTCAGGTGATCTTCGCCTTCCGCATGCTCAGAGCAAACTCAACAGACTACATACTGGGTAGCGGGTAAATATTTTTTTTTTTTTTTTTTTTTTCCTATTTTTCCCGGAGAACAGGGTTTTACGTGTCATACAAAATTGCCTCCTATTGGGAAAATTTATCCGAAACGTTTTAATCCTACAAAAGGTAAGAAAAAAAAACATTTAAAAATGTCGGCAGCCATTTTATACAGCTCATTGAGCGTTGACAGGTTTTAATATTAGCCAGAAAAAGCTACAACATCAGACAAATAACTTTTAAAGATCGGCTTAAGACGCCTAAAATACCTTAATTTATGTAAGCCTTCCTATTCCTATTCCGTTCACTTCAATTTGTTGGCTAATTACTTTTAATTCTGGTTTGTTTTTCAATGTTGAATTCATCTATACCCCGGATGTAGGCTGCGCACGCAGAGCTGATATGCTTCAAGGAAGTAAAATTATCTTTTGAATTCAATGTTAAATCAAGATAACACTTTTAACCTTTACAATTCTCTGGGCTAATTCATCAGACGGCCGATTCATGATGTTTTTATCTTATTTTTTTCCAATAAGGGACCGTCAATAGACAGTAGCTGTCAAGTCTGCTTTGACTTTTTGGCCATACCCAATGCGTGCCAGACCCCTTTGCTTTTTCCCTGTAAGCACGATTTGACATTTCTTGCACATTCTGAACAAATTAGATTATGATCACGACTACACAGATTGGCAGACACATTGAGGCCTCTGCATGTGTGCATGCGTGCGTGCGTGTGTGTATGCATGCTTGCTGTGCGTTTTTATTGCGACAGCCTTGCCATTTGTTTCAAGAAAGCCCTACCATTATTGATAAAGACAGGACAAGAACCAGCTTCCTTGCAGCCGGTTGAGTGGGGTTCATTTTTCCCCTTTTTGTCATTCCCTTTCTCTCTTCTAAACTGTTCGAATTAAGGAGCCTTTAACTACAGAAAACAGCAACGATATTCCAAGAGGATTATTTTGGCCGCGCCTTCCGAAAACGTGTTTTAGCGCATATGCGGTCAGTGAAGGCCTAGACCAGACTGCGCATGCGCGCAGTCTGACCAGGGCCTTCACTGTCCGCCAACAGAATCATTGGATACTTAAAAATGTATGACTGGAGTTCAAAGGCCTTGATGGTACATTGTACATGTATTAGGATGACTTAATTTGCGCATATTGCGCATGTTCGAAGGGACCTTTTTTTACAAATGATACTGTATTTTTTTTCTTATGGAGCCCGTAAACCCTTAATCAATTTTTTATTTATTTCCAGGTTGATAATTTCTTGCATTTTCTTATGCGTTACAATGTCTAACAAACATGACCCGGGACACAGACATGTCCTACCAGATTGCATGTGCGCCCAGCGAAGTCTCAGATCAGCCTGCGCATTCGCGCAGTCTGATCAGAGTCTTCGCTGTCCGCCTGAAGACACTTTGAATCCTTGGCTATCCACATAGTGACCTGCGAAGACTCTGATCGGCTGCGCGGATGCGCAGGCTGATCTGAGTCTTCGCTGGGCGAACATGCAATATTGTAGGAAAAGCTGTGACCCGGCTCAGTAGTAATCAAACGGCACTAAATGACAGGAGCAAATATGTTAACCAAAGTAACAATATCAATAATAATACACGAGACTCTATATTGCCTAAAATCGCTCGACTGAGTGATCTGTTAGTTTGGGTTGGAGTTTGTTTTGGCCAAGACAACACATTTAATGTCATGTCGTGTCTGTCAGTAAGCCTCCTCACACTTTTCCTGGGTAGTCTTAGTCCTCTAAGCGGTTAACCAATACTTTGTGCACATACTTCTGCCGATAAATGACAATTTCCCTTTTTTTTGAATTAGCGTAAAGGGGAGATTGACTATAGAAATAATGTTCCCAGCTAGCATTCTTTATAAATCTACAGCGGGCCGTTATCGGCCCGTCAGCTACCCTGACGGGCCGATTACGGCCCGCTTTAGATTTATGTAGAATGCTTACTTGATTATGACCTATCTCCACGAAAGTAAAGTGACGGAGCTAGGATTCGAACCTGCGACTCGTGACTCTGTACTCAGACGTGCACTGCGACTGCGCTATACAACTGAGCGACCTACAAAAATCCAATTAATTTCCATTGTCTTAGGCCCATTTGGTCGAAACATTGTCAGCTGAACAAAGTCGTCAGGACACCGTTGATGTATTTTTCACAGTTAAGGGGACTGGATACAGTTATAGGGGCGGTAACTACCAAAGTGGTCAGTACATTTGTTTCTTTTCTTTTTAAACTGTACTATTGTTTCCATTCCTGGCATAAAAAGGCATTTTCCGGAGATCAGGGTAAAACTGACTCCTCCGCAGAGCGTACTTAAACACACCCACATAAAAGAAAGTTCATATTTTCCTCAGGCAAACATTACAAGTTTATCTTTAAAATGTACAGGTAAACTTAATACATGTATGCAAGTTTGTCTTTTCCGATTATCAGCCAGTTCTGTGGAGGAGTTAGTTGATGTTAGCTGGGGCTTGTGGTTCGTGAACTTCAAGCCAACCATAACGATCCCGTTTCCAGTGAATCAAGCTGACTAAATCTACTAAATATCACAGTCTGCACACAGAGTTACAAAAGGTCGTTTCAGTTTTGATTCAACATGTTGGACGTATGATCAAAATTGAAATGACGCTGTTTCAATATTCTATGCCCGCTTATTCTGAGTGCATGAGGTATTTCTTTGCTAAATTAAAAAAACAAACAGCAATAACGTAAAGTACTATTGAATGTGCAATGGATGGGGCTAGCGGTTGATTAAAAGGGTAGGACAGGGGAGGTTTTGGCTTTCCCTGCAGCCCAGAACTTTGGAGATCATGAGGACTTCGTAGACTTGGGAGATTTCAGTCATTTTTTCTAAGAAAGGCAATTTTATGACTTCCTGCTCTTTATTGTATACCAGTCACCAATTTTGACAGAGTAATCTCTCTTGAAAATATATTCACTCCTCTTAAGCGCTTGATTACCGAATCAAGGGCATAGAAGTGATACTTTTACCCAAGTTTGCCTGTATTTGATGTACCAGTACTTTATTCTTATTTCTTCATGGTTTTAATGAGATATCAATATTTTTCCGAAATATCCCCAGCACAACACTAACACTTCAATGTCACCGTAACGTTACACCTTTGCGGCGACGTGGAAACAAAGCGGTGTGTTTAGACTGGCTCCAGTCTCCAGTGACTAAATTTTTTTTTCTTATAATCTGTTTAAAAATCCACTAAAATAAAACCAAAGTAATGTCAAGACTATGAAGGCTGGTCACTAGTGACCAGCCTTTATAGTCATGATTTTCTTTTTTTTTTTTTTTTTAGTAGATTATCAAACAGGAAAATGAGAAAAATATTTAGTCACTGGAGACTGGAGCCAATCTACGGTGTGTTCGCTGGTTCGTCTTATCTGCTAACCTGTAAATGCATGTATTACGATAACGTCTTCTGCGGCATCCTAATTTAGGCTGTCAGAGTACTCAAATTTCACGTTCTCTTTACAATCAGCCTTTTCAGAAACATGCATCTACAGAGTATTCCAACAGCCTTAATTTGGATGTCGCTGTCACAGAAGACGGAACCAATAACTATATACTAAACGCCTGGAAAAGTAATATTTCCACGATTTTCACTCAAGATACCATTTTCCATTATAATCTCCATTAGTCAAAAATGTACTGAGCACTGAAAAGAAAGCGTGTTTTGTTGTTGTTGGTTTTTTTTTTTTTTTTTTTGTATTGTTTTTTTTTTTTTTTTTTTGTTGTTGTTGTTGTTAAATTATGTCTTGAAAGCATATATACCTAGCTGACTGCATCGATAATATTTCACTGGAAGATTGCAACTGCACAAACAGAGCAAATTTACCTGTGTTTGCCAACTTCTTCTTTTCGATTTCCCCACTGTGCTTACACGTTGTAAAGCATTCCCGTAGATTTTACGGTAAATACTGGCGACTGGCTGCCGACGCCTTTACCGTCATTTTTTACGCGGGTTGGGTGGGGGCGGGGTAGAACTTTCGCAGGGTTTTCGTCGTAAGATGGGGTAAGAATGTCTAAGCTTAAGATATGGTGCGGTACCTCACATCACTACTATACGTTACATGTACCTATCTTGCCCTACACTGCCCTACCATGAGTATTTAATTATTACTGTAAATAATCTACAGGCGCCCGTAAAATTTACGGTACATGTACTGGCAGCCAGTTGCCAGTATTTACCGTAAAATCTACACTATCTTTTTACAGTGCGCGATATCTAATAACAGGAATGGTTCAAATGGACCGCCAGATATAACTCAAATTGTTTTTAATTGACCTCAGTTTGAATGTTTACTGGCCATGACAAAGGAAACGAAACAAAGAAAAATGAAAAGAGAAAGGTATGGATAAAGGAGACAGAGAAGGGATAATGCCGGTAGAGGAAATACCCATGAAACTTTAATATTGACTGCAAATAAATTCGCACGTACCCGTTTCTCCTAGACGTTTCATTGCAATACGACTAACCGAAATTAGTTAGGCTGACCTTGGGCTTTTGGCGGAAACCGGTGAAAACCTCCTTGTGAAAAAAAAAAATACGCATATTTTGCGGTAAGATACTGGCAACTGGCTACCAGCGCATTTACCGTAAATTTTACGGGCGCGTGTTGATTATTTACAGGAATAACCACGCATTACATAGCAGGATAGGGCAAGGTAGGTAACATAGGACATAGTAGGGATGTGCGCTACCGCACCGTATCTTAAGTTCACATATTCTCACTCCATCCTACGAGACATGACCCCACTGGATTGACTGGACCGTAAACACAATCAAATATTTGTCATATATATGGATCAAGAACTATTCAGGGTATTTAGTTCAAAATATAAACAATGATAGAGGACATTAAAAACAAATGTATTGTTTAGTGTACAAGAACCTTAACTCTACCTTGCTTACTCTTTGAACTATTTCCCTTTCTTATTTTATTATCCCTGGCTAATCTCCAGAAATGCTATTAGAGAATCAAATCAAAGTGCACACATATGTAGAGGACATTCAGTGGAAGTGCAGTGTCTAAAAACCGTTACACTGTCTTGCCTCATTTTACTATTATCCCCTTTTACACTTTCAATGTGTTTATCATATATATATGAGTCAAAAACAAGGTATTTAGTTCACATCTCGTAAACATACCTATATAATTTTTGACCTCCTTAAATCCGACTTTTATATAGTAAAACTGGGGTTAACAGGGGAATACTTTATTTTTCTTATTTCTGCCCAAAAATAGATTGTAAGTACTCGTTAGAACCACCTCGGCAAGGCGGTTCTATTGAGTACCCACAATATTGTTTCGAGCAGAAATATAAAAGATATCAGAGATTTTTTATCTGAAATTTTTAAGTTTTGGGAGGTGAACTTTTCAATATATTTGGATAGGTGTGTTTTCGTAATGAACTTACACACAGTGATAGCAGATATTGAAATGAAATTGCATTTTTCAGTCCTCTCCTAACACCTTCGAAAGAGCAACGCCGTTGAAGCGGGATCTGGTAATAGTCTCTGTACATCTGTCTGTGTGTCATAACACTTTTGTCGGGAGCAAAAGTCCACCACACACCCACCCCGCATAAAACGTCAAGGCCATTGAAGGAGGGTATGGTAGCCACTTTCATGAGAAAAGTATCCATCGGCAAGGGGATGGCAATGTTCACATGTCTTGTTATACATGGCTCACATTCAGTGGCTTCAATTAAAAATCAAACTGTATACATGCCCACAAGACGTTCTTTATGAAAAATTTCAAAATATACAGTTTTCTTTTATCCGTTTTATAGTCTGCGCCCGTATATGGTAAAAAAAGTGACTCTTTCGGCGCCAGATTTCACATGTCGTCTGCTTTGGTTTTGTTAACAAACTATCGATGTAAAATTGAAAGACTGAATGTCAAACAACGTAGATCCTGATGAGACGGCTCATTATGAGCCGTCGCTGTAGCAACGCTGTTTGCAAAAGCCTATTATTATCGCCTATGGGGTGAAACAGTTAATACGCATTTTGTTTTATACCATTTCCGGAAGAATAATCTAGGAAACGTTACAAAAATAGAAAACAAAACAAAGTTTGAAAACAAAGAACTTGACACTGACACCAACACTGTCAGAGAATTAGATAATTTCCTGTAGATTTTCTGTCATTTTTAAAAGGGAGACAACTCCCATTAGTTCATGTTTGGTCTCCTGCACACCGAGCCCCTTCTGAAAAGAGATCTCTTCTAGAAAGAAAGAAGAGCAAATTCTTTCCTTCTAGAATAGATCCCTTTTCAGAAGGGAGACAGAACAGTTTTGATAAAAGTGTCTCCCCAGTAAGTAAATCAACTCCCCTGAAAGCGGAAATAGTTATACAAAGAAACCGAATGTATCCGTATATGAGCCGCACCGTCAGATAATGTACATGTACCTCATGACACGTGCGCCCAGCGAAGATTCAAACCAACTTATTCGCGCATCCTGATTAGTCTCCATTGTTCTGCTTGTAAAAACCCTGGATCTTTGGCAAAGTAGTTTTGCTATTGACTGTTCAAACGCGTTTCCTCTGTTGCAGTTCTTCAAGTCTTTGTACGTCTGTGGCTTCATGTGGTGCTTGTTCTAGCCTCTGTTCCTCATTTCTCCCTTCTTTTTGTGTCTCGGGAGGGTTGTGCTTCGTGATTGTGGCATTTCCTCGGTATCTTCAAGTCTTTGTACGTCTGTAGCTTCATTTAGCGTTTGTTCTGACCTCTTTGTTCCTCCTTTCTCCCTTCTTTTTTGTGCCTCGGGAGTGTTATGCTTCGTGATTGTGGCAGTTCCTCGATACCTTTAGTTATATTTTTATATAAGGATTTACAGAATGTCCAGCTAAGACTCTGATCAGATTGCGCAATTCAGACTGCGCGAATACACTGGCTGATCTGAGTCTTTGCTGGATACACATGCTGTAATATACATTTCTTCCTCTGTGATATATATCGGTGTCATTGTATCTCCTTCATCCACTATCCAGAACTTGTAAAATATTTTCTTCCACAGAAAGCTGTCAGTTTCTCAGTCTTCGCTTGGCGCACATGCTTATGAATCATATATATACTATACCGTTGTTATTTTATCGCCTTGACCAACTATAAAGAATTTGTAAGATGTTATTTTTCTGCAAAAGAAAGCTGGCATCTATCAGGTCTGTCAGTTTCTGACTCTTCGCAGGACACACATACTATAAGGTACAATTTCTCCTGTTATGAATCATATATATATATATATAGTTGACTCCCGTTACCTCGAATTCGCATATAACCGCTTATCTCGAAGTGAAAATCTGGTCGCTGCCTAAACAAGAAAAGTTAACAACAGGTAAAAAATATTGTGTAAAAGAGGAGGAGCAATTTCTCCTCTTTTCCACAATATTTTCAATATATTTTTAACTTCAAGGGTCCAATTACATACCTATTTGTTAAATGTGGTTGTGTGAATTACTTTTTCCTCAATTCTGCAAATCTTAAATGTCGAGGTACGGATATCTCGAAGTATTTCAGAGAGTCCATTGGAATTCAGGATAACGAGAGTCGACTATATATATATATATATATATATATATATATATATATTTGTTATTTTATCTTCCGACACAAGAATTATTGACGTTATTTTTCTGCCACAGTAAACTCTTAGTCTACGCTGGACGTACATGTATGATTTCTAACGTTATGAATCATATATATCATATATCTTTGTTATTTATCTCCTTAATCCACTATCAATAATTATAAACCGTTATTTATCCGCCACAGAAAGCTGGTCCCTGCCTAAACATGAAAATCTAACAACGTGTAAAAAAGAAATATTGTGGAAAAGAGGAGAAATTGTTCCTCTTTTCCATAATATTTTCTATATATCTAACTTAAAGAGTCCAGTTACACATGTATTTGTAAAATGTGGTTATTCGAATTATTTTTTTCCTCCATTCTGCAAATCTGATAATTATGTCGAGGTACGGATATCTCGAAGTATTTCAGAGAGTCCCATGGAATTCGAGAAAAAGAAAGTCGACTGTAAGATATGTTTGTTATTTTATCTCCTTAACCCACTATCAAGAATTAGTATTTAAAATGGTATGTGTCTGCCACAGAAAGCTGTAATCCGTCAATTTCTAAGTCTGCGCTTGGCGTACGTGTTATAAGATACAATTTCTCACGTTATGAATCACATATATGCTATATCTTATTCTGTCTCCGAAACCACCTACCAAAACTTTGTAAAATGTTACTTCTACTACTACTCTATTCCGCCACAGAAAGCTGAAATCTGTCAACTTCATTGTTTTTCCCATAAGCAACAAAGAGTTCGCCAGCTCGACAACTGTACACTATATCACGTGGATAACCTCGTAGCTCCTGCCCTGCAAGAAGAATCCTAGAGTTTGTAAAGTCATTTGACCAGATTAATATTTCCCGTGTCTTATTACAACACAAAATGATGTTGCCATTGTTATCCAAGGTAAGCCCATCAGGACCTTTCCCATTCACATCAATTGTCATCAGTAGAGTGCCATTGCTTGTATTCAGTATTGTCAATAATTCCTTGCCCCCGTCTGACACTATCACTGTATCTGTATCATTCATTTTATTTATCACAACAGCATAGGGTTTGTCAAATAACTGTTGATTAACAGGGCCCTTTGAGACGGACCACAACTCTCGTCCATTCATGTCAATCATTGTAACACTCTTTGGTTTATTCCAAGAGATGACAACTAACTTGTCATAATATGTTGTCACACCCAAGACCCTGTGACCTAGTGATATAGATCTCTGTACTGTTGCTGACGACGGATCAGAAATATGCACGTAATGCAGTTTGTTATCGTCTGTACTTACTACTGCAGTTGTTTCAGACGTTACTGTGACATTATAGCAAGGGGAATGCAATGGTACAGATGAGAGGAACTTGTTGTCAAAGGAAAATAATTTCAATGCTTTATTTTTCCAATCAGAAACAAGTACTATGTCATTGTCTGCTACAGCCATTCCACTGACATCACATGTCCCTTTATCATCCGGGGTACTTACATTGAACGATGCCAGTTGCTTAGCATTTATCTGAGCTATATCTCTAAGTTTTGTTTCTGGCTTTATCGTCCCCATCAGTCCAGACAATTGTGGGAAGACTATATCTTCAACACGGTTCCTGGGCTCGATTTTTGTCAATTCTTCCTGAATATCGCCCAGTGTTTTGCTACCATGTAGAAAGGTAGATACTTCTTTGCTTATAGTGAATAAAAACTCTGTCTTATATGCTTGGCCAGTCATACAGTCAAGTTTCTTCTGGTATTCTCGTGTATTTTTAACAATACGCTGGATTCGAACGAACAAATTTTCATCAATGTTGGAAATAAATATTTTGTTAAGCGTTTCAATAATTTCATCCAGGGTATGTATTTCATCCGTCAGTGTATATATTTGTTCAGCAATCTGAGAGATTTTCTTTTGACAACGTTCATTTATATGCGATACTGATTCTTCAAACAACTCTTTAGCCTTAGAAATAATCTTATCTCGCACCTGTTCTGCTTTCTCGATCATTGCTTTCTTCTGTTTCCCCAGGTCTCCAATATTTCTGTCTAATTCTGATTGTATATCAATTACATTCCGTTTTATACTATCAACAGTCGTCCTTAACTGTTTAATGTCATCAGAACCTAGACTTACAAACATCTGATATTGTCACATTGCTACATCTTAAATGGTCTCGTTTTATACATTCACCGCATATCATTCTTTTGTGCTCTATACAATATTGATCGTTTGTGTTTCCTGCATGGAGTTTACAATTAGGATATCTAATAGGTTTGTCAGAGTGCGATTTCGGCATCCTTGACCCTCGTGGTACCGTATGGTCTTGTAATATTGTTATTTTATTGTGAGAGTCATGGCATGATCTACAATGAAAGATGTTACATTCTGGGCAGAAACAAACAGCATCTATCTTCGTCTTTGTGCCCTCGAGACAGGGTTCACACCAGTGGTCAACGATCTGGACGGAACTCCCATCTCGTGAGGAATAGTCACCCTCTACCACGCCCTCTGCATCACCAATAGAAGCTTCAGCCATTCTGAAAGCAAAATACGAGTGGAAAACTTTGAGACACAAATTGAGGAAACGTGCGCCAAACGAAGACTCAAATCAGCCTGTGCATTCGTGCAGTCTGATCAGGATCTTCACTATGCGCATCTCGGATTGTCAAGGATGTAACTTTTCTTAATGCGGACAACGAAAAGTCTGCTCAAACTGCGCGGAAGCACAGGCTGATTAAGATCTTCTTTGAGTGCACATGTCAGAAGGTACGTTTTCTAATGTTTCGGCTCATTCGTAAATAAATATTACAATATTACCTGCAAATACGTAACGTCGTAACAACGTCGTTTTGACCGTCGTTGTGACGTCACGGTATATATATATATATATATATATATATATATATATATATATATATAATAAAAGACGCAACTTTTTTCGCAATTAACGTGTTCCAAGCAAATATTAAATCCGTAACTCTCTGAAACAAGAGCAGTCACAAAGACACAACGTATATAGTAAGAATACAGTTAGCAACAAGTGCCTTTATAAAGGACAGCAGTCGATAGCAGCATGCGGACCCCATTATTCTTTTTCTTATTTTTTTTCTGGAAGAGATCTGATTTTAATGACATATTTCTTTTTTCGTTACCATCAAAGTTCCCAGTGTTAGTGGCTTGCACCACCACTGACAGTGGCGCAGCCAGAACGAAATTGAAAGACTTGAAAACAATACATAAAATCGCTTCCAAAATAGGGCTACTCTTAAAGGAAAGAATTTGCTCCCACAAATTATTTCCTTTATGAGCAGCTGCTGTGGTAAAGAAGCAAATTATTTTGTAAATGCTACTTTATTATTAAATATTTTTCTTACGCAAGTTACGCACATGCGTAATGTGTGTAATGAGCACTACGCACATGACTGAACATGCTTCCACAAAAAAAAAAAAAAAAAAACAGTACAACTTATACTGAAGTTTTGCGGTATTTACAAATAGATTTAGTCAAAATCAACTTTCCCAGTGTTAGTGGCTCCCAAAACAACTGAAAATGCTTCAGCACAAAAAAGTAGTGCAACTAAAACTCAGAATGGATTTAATTCAAGTTTCTATTTCCCAGTGTTAATTGGCTTTTAAATCATATGCATAGTGGACATTTAAAGAGTTAATATCAGTCTACAAAGGGGTGCCGATCGAAGTCGGAGAAATAAGCTTTAAATAAGCGTTGAAAGACTCTGACCCTGGATGTGTTGCAAATCGTTGCCCCCTTTGACTCACTGATCCTATTTTCGGTTGTTGCTGGTGTTGTTGCTGTTGTTGTTTTTCTTTTTTTTTTTTTTTTCTTTTTTTTTTTTTTTTTTTATTTCCTCATTTTATTCAATCAGAGTCTGCGCGCAGTGCACTCTGTTGGTAACAAAGTGTCCAATGCGTAATTAAGCGAAAGCGCAGGCTGATCTGGGTCTATACTGGGCGCAGTTGTAGTCTTCTAGGAAATGCTGTGCCCGACGTATTTTCCAAACACTCAGGTAATAACAAAGCAAGGTCACGGCCGATTATTTGTCTATCAGGTGATCTTCGCCTTCCGCACGCTCAGGGCAAACTCAGCAGACTACATACTGGGTATTGGGTAATACTTTATTATTATTATTATTATTATTATTATTATTATTATTATTATTATTATTATTTTCTATTTTCCCAGAGATCAGGGTTTTATGTTTCATACAAAACTGTCTTCTACTAGAAAAAAAAATATCCAAAACGATTAATCATACAAAAGGTAAGAAAACAAACTTATTTTAAAATGCTCTCAGACATTTTATACTGCATATTGAACGTTGACATGTTTAAACACAAGCGATAAAAAGCTATTACATCAGACAAATAACTTTTAAAGATTGGCTTCAGACGCCTAAAATACCTTAATTTATGTAGGCCTTCCTATTCCTCAATCAATCAATCAAAGTAGATTTTTAACGCTACCAGGCAACTAAGTCACATAGAGGCAGCGCCAGAAAATCTGGATTAGTTTTACCCTGACCTTGGCTTGAAACGGTGTCCATGCATAATTCATGCACAGCTCACCTCGCCTGATCGGACGATATGCATAAAGGTCAAGGTCTGTAAGTTACATAATTTAGAACGTACGGTCAAAAGAAAAGGGCTTCAAAACGTGTGTATTACCAATACAAAATGTAATCTCACACTTGCCCAAGTCGTGCCACTCGGCCCTGAAAAGGGCCAGGGAGTTATACAGAGGGTTCGGCTGCAGTCTGCATGGCGATGTATCTTCCTCCGGTCTCTTCCTTGCCCACACTACTTAGACTTATGTGTTCGCATATACGAAGCATGTGGATTTTAGCTCACCTGAGCTATGCTCAGAATGAGCTAAAGTGATCAGTTTTTGACCGTCGTCCGTCCGTCCGGTCGTTCGTACGTCCGTCCATCCGTTAATATTTTCAAACGAAAACTCAACAACTCCTCCAAAGCCATTGAAGCGATTTGTCCCTATTTAGGTAAGAACGTTGCTCTGTTGAGGGGGCGGGGGGGAGGGGGGGTAAAAATAGCTAACATTATGGTGGTCTGCCTCTTGGTTTGGTTGCCATGGCAACATAAAGCTCACATAGACTTGTATTGGGAAAATAGTTAAATTACACTGTCTTCATAACATGTGAAACGATATGAACGATATTTGGCAGTTATGATCATTTGATGATTGTCTATCGATTTTATGTCTTTTATGATCAGTGGCCATTTTGTTTGGTTGCCATGGCAAATATTTAAATTTGCAAGACACCAGAAGGGAAAGAAGACCTCATTGAGCTAAAGCAGGAAAAGAAGACCCATTTGCTCACCAGCCGGGAAGAAAGACCCTGTTGCACACCAACAGGAAAAGAAGACCCCATTGAGCGTCTACATCGTCAAAAGTTAGGAGTGCCGCAAAAAATTACAAGTCATCAACCGTAAATATAGCCATCCTATTCCTATTCCGTTCACTTCAATTTGTTGGCTAATAACTTTAAATTCTGATTTGTTTTTCAATGTTGAATTCATCCCCGGATGTAAAGCTGCCGTCATTCTACACACGATATGTGACAAGGAAGTAAAATAATCTTTTGAATTCAATGTTAAATTTTGACAATACTTTTAACCTTTACAATTCTCTGTGCTAATTCATCAGGTGGCAAATTCATGATATTTTTATCTTATTTATTTTTCCAATAAAGGGCCGTCAACAGACAATTGCCTACTGTGACTTTTTGGTCGTACCCAATACGTGCCAGTCCCCTGATTTTTTTGTTGTTGTTGTTGTTTTTCTTTATTTATTTATTTATTTTTCCCAGTAAGCAGGATTTGACATGCAAATTGTGAACAAATTAGATTATGATTGCGACTAAAAAGGTTGGCAGACTGGGTGAGGCCTCTACATGTGTGCGTGCGTGTGTGTATGCATGCGTGCCGTGCGGTTTTATTGCGACAGCCTTGCCATTTGTTTCAAGAGACTCCTACCATTGTTGATAAAGGTAGGACAAGAACCAGCTGTCCTAGCATGCAGCAGATTTAAGCGGTATGGCGTGCCGTTTTACTATAAATCCCTTCTTTTCTGATATCACTAAATAGTTAAGATTATGTGATTTCACAAAATCAATTTTGTGATATCACAATTTCGAATAAATAATATCACAAATCGAATAAGTGATATCACTAAATCAAATCTATTATGTCGTATTATAAAATCGAATAAGTGATATCACTAACTTGATTCTGTGACACCACTAATTTTGTTATATCACTAATTCGAATTAGTGATGTCACTAAATAGATATGATTTAGTGATATCATTAAATCGAATTATTGATATCACAAAATCGAATTAGTGATATCACTAAATATGAATGAATAAGTGATATCACTAAATTGAATTAACGATATCACTAAATATATAGGATTCGCAAACAATGCAGTGTTTTTTTCCCGAATAAAGTAGTCGCCCCTGAGTAATGGCTGACAGAGAAGGTGCTTCAGAAAAACGTCAAAGTGATTTTTAGTAAACATTCAGCAGGCTATTTTGAACGGTACACGATGTTTTGAGACTGATGACAAAGACGACAGTGGGGTTAAATGGAACTCCGTCAGTATCAGAGGGATCAGTAAAATCGCCATCGTCGCTTGACAAGTCACGGCCAACTCTTGGAACTTGTTCCTTATGAATGGCAGTCATTGCCGCGTTTACCGTGCGGTTGAGTGCCGCCATTTCCGCCGTTAGAGCATGCGCAGGGAGCCCTCATTATTCCTAAACTTCAAAAGGAAAATATGAATTTGTGATATAAAAAAAAAATCGATTTAGTGCTTTCACAAATTTATTCCTATTTATTGATATAACAAAATTGCATAAAATGATATCACAAAATCAATTTTGTGATATCACTAAACAGAGATGAATTTGTGAAATCACTAAATCGAATAAGCGATATCACAAAATCGATTTGGTGATATCACTGAAAAGTATTAGTGATATCACTAAATTAAATAAGTGATATCACAAAATCATGCCCATTCTGTGACATCACAAAATCGATTTAGTGACATCACTAATTCGATTACATGATGCCACTAAACCGATTTTCTGATATTACAAATTCAGTCTTTCTTTGTGATATCACAAAATCGATTTTTTTTTTACAAAATAATAAGTGATATCACATAATAATAAGTGATATCATAAAATTGATTTCGTGATATTAAAAAAATAGGGGATTTAGAGTAAAACGGCACCTCATGGGGCGGGGTCCTTTTTCCCCTCTCTGTGATTCCCTTTCTCTCTCCTATCTATTTGGGAATCTGAATACGAACTTCTGAGCCCTTAAACTAAAAAAAAGCAATGATATTCCAACTGGATTATTTTGGCCGCGCCTTCTGAAAACGTGTTTTAGCGCATATGCGGTCAGTGAAGGCCCAGACCAGCCTGCGCATCCGCGCAGTCTGACCAGGGCCTTCACTGCTCGCTAACAGAATCATTGGTTACTACAAAATGTATGACTGGAGTTCAAAGGCTTTGATGGTATATTGTATTAGGATGACCTAAATCTGCGCATCTTGCTCATGTTCGAAGGCACCTTTTCACTTGATGCTGCCTTTGTTGTTATGAAGCCCGTAAACCCTTAATCAATTTTCTATTTACTTCCAGTGTGATAATTTCTTGCATTTTATTATGCGTTACAATGTCTAACAAATGTGAGCCGGGACACAGACATTTCCTACCAGATTGCATGTGCGCCCAGCGAAGTCTCAGATCAGCCTGCGCATTCGCGCAATCTGATCAGAGTCTTCGCTGTCCGCCTGAAGACACTTTGGATCCTTGGCTACCCATAAAGTGACCTGCAAAGACTCTGATCAGACTGCTCGGATGCGCAGGCTGATCTGAGTCTTCGCTGGACAAACATGCAATATTGTAGGAAAAGCTGTTACCCGGCTCAGTAGTAATCAAACGGCACTAAATGACAGGAGCAAATATGTTAACCAAAGTAACAATATCAATAATAATACACGAGACTCTATATTGCCTAAAATCGCTCGACTGAGTGATCTGTTAGTTTGAGTTGGAGTTTGTTTTGGCCAAGACAACACATTTCATGTCATGTCGTGTCTGTCAGTAAGCCTCCTCACACTTTTCCTGGGTAGTCTTAGTCCTCTAAGCGGTTAACCAATACTTTGTGCACATACTTCTGCCGATAAATGACAATTTCCCTTTTTTGAATTAATGTAAAGGGGAGATTGACTATAGAAATAATGTTCCCAGCTAGCATTCTATATAAATCTACAGCGGGCCGTTATCGGCCCGTCAGCTACCCTGACGGCCCGATAACGGCCCGCTTTAGATTTATGTAGAATGCTTACTTGGTTATGACCAATCTCCACGAAAGTAAAGTGACTGAGCTAGGATTCGAACCTGCGACTCGCGAATCTGTACTCAGACGTGCACTGCGACTGCGCTATACAACTGAGCGACCTACAAAAATCCAATTAATTTCCATTGTCTTAGGCCCATTTAGTCGAAACATTGTCAGCTGAACAAAGTCGTCAGGACACCTTTGATGTATTTTTCACAGTTAAGGGGACTGGATACAGTTATAGGGGCGGTAACTACCAAAGTGGTCAGTACATTTGTTTCTTTTCGTTTTAAACTGTACTTTTGTTTCCATTCCTGGCATAAAAAGGCCTTTTCCGGAGATCAGGGTGAAACTGACTCCTCCGCGGAGCGTACTTAAACACACCCACAAGAATAAAAGTTAATTTACCTCAGGCAAACATTACAAGTTTATCTTTAAAATGTACAAGTAAACTTAATACATGTATGCAACGTTTATCTAATCTTTTCCGATTGATTTTCACATGTAACTTTCCTTTCTATGGTTATCAGCCAGTTCTATGGAGGAGTTAGTTGTTGTTAGCTGTGTGTGTGTGGGGGGGGGGGGGGTGCGGAGGGGAGGGGTTTGTGGTTCGTAAACTTCAAGCCAACTATATCGTTCCCGTTTCCAGTGAATCAAGCTGACTAAATCTATTGAATATCACAGTCAGCACATAGAGTAAAAATAAAAAAGGGTCGTTTCAATGTTGATTCAACATCTTGGACGTACATGTATTATCAACATTGAAACGACGTGTTTCAACATTCTATACCCACTTGGAAATTACTCAATTATTCTGAGTGCATGAGGTATTTCTTTGTTAAATTAAAAATAAACACCAATTAATAAGGTAAAGTACTATTGAATGTGCAATGGTTGGGGCTAGCGGCTGGTTAAAAGGGTGGGACAGGGGAGGTTTTGGCATTCCCTGTATCCCAGAACTTTAGAGATTACGGGGAATGGGTACACTTGGGAGATTTTCCAGTCATTTTTCTAAGAAAGACCATTTTTATGACTTCCTGCTCTTTATTGTACACCAGTCAAACTGTTGACAGAGTAATCTCTCTTGAAAATATATTCACTCCTCTTAAGCGCTTGATTACCGAATCAAGGGCATAGAAGCGATACTTTTACCCAAGTTTGCCTGTATTTGATGTACCAGTACTTTATTCTTATTTCTTCATGTTTCTAATGAGATATCAATCTTTTTCCGAAAAAAGAAATATCCCAAGCACGACACCAACACTTCAATGTCGCCGCAACGTTACGCCTTTGCGGCGACGTGGAAACACAGCGGTGTGTTTAGACTGGCTCCAGTCTACAGTGACTAAATATTTTTTTCTTATAATCTGTTTAATAATCAACTAAAATAAAACCAAAGTAATGTCAAGACTATGAAGGCTGGTCAATAGTGACCAACCTTTATAGTCATGATATTTTTTTTATTATTTATTTTAGTGGATTATCAAACCAGAAAATGAGAAAAAATATTTTGTCACTGGAGACTGGAGCCAGTCTACGGTGTGTTCGCTGGTTCGTCTTATCTGCAAACCTGTAAACGCATGTATTACGATAACGTCTTCTGTGACAGCGGCATCCTTATTTAGGCTGTCAGAGTATTCAATTCTCTGAGAGTTTACATTCTCTTTACAATCAGCCTCTTCAGAAATATTCATCTACAGAGTATTCCAACAGCCTTAATTTGGATGTCGCTGTACAGAAGACGGAACCAATAACTATATACTAAACGCCTGGAAAAGTAATATTTCCACGATTTTCTCTCAAAATACCATTTTCCAATATAATCTCCATTAGTCAAATAGATCGCCGATATAAAATGTACTGAGCACTGAAAAGAAAGCGTGTTTTTTGTTGTTGTTTTTTTTTTTTTTTTTTTTTTTTTTTTTTGTAAAATTATGTCTTGAAAGCAGATATGCTATATGCGTAGCTAACTGCATCGATAATATTTCACTGGAAGATTGCAATTGCACAAACAGAGCAAATTTACCTGTGTTTTCCAACTTCCTCTTTTCGATTTTTCTACTGAGCTTACACACTGCAAAACATTCCCGTAGATTTTACGGTAAATACTGGCACCTGGCTGCCGGCGCCTTTACCGTAACTTTTTACGGGGGTTGAGTGTGTATGTGTGTGCGTGTGTGTTGGGGGGTGCTGATTTCCTCGTAGGATGGGGTAAGGATGTGAAAGCTTAATATATGGTGCGGTATACCTCGCATCCCTATTATATATTACATACCTTGCCCTACACTGCCCTACCATAAGTAATTATTACTGTAAATAATCTACAGGCGCCCGTAAAATTACGGTACATGTACTGGCAGCCAGTTATCAGTATTTACCGTAAAGTCTACAGGATCTTTTTACAGTGCGCGAGATCTAATAACAAGAAAGGTTCAAATGACCCGCAAGATATGACTCAAATTGTTTTGATTGACCTCGGAGGTCAATTTGAATGTTTACCAGTCGTGACAAAGGAAACGAAACAAAGAAAAATGAAAAGAGAAAGGTATGGATAAAGGAGACAGAGAAGGGATAATGCGGGTAAAGGAAATACCCATGAAACTTTAATAATGATTGCAAATAAATTCACACGTACCCGTTTCTGCTTGACGTTTCATTGCAATACGACTAACCGAAATTAGTTAGGCTGACCTTGGGCTTTTGGCGGAAACCGATGAAAACCTCACAGTAAAATAAATCCCGTATATTTACGGTAAAATACTAGCAACTGGCTGCCAGCGCATTCACCGTAAATTGTACGGGCGTCTGTTGATTATTTATAGAAATAACCACGCATTGCATGGCAAGATAGGGCAAGGTAGGTAACATGGACACAGTAGGGATGTGCGCTACCGCAACGTATCTTAAGCTTACCCATTCTTACTCCATACTACGAGATACTTCCTGCAAAACTTTTACAGACGCCCGTAAAATTTACAGTAAATGCGCTAGCAGCCAGTTGCCAGTTGCCAGTATTTTACCGTAAAATCTACGGGATTTTTTTTTACATTGCAGTCTTCTGTCTACAAGCGAAATCTGCCAATTGGAGTTTCGCAAAATAAGTTCCTGACATGTTTTTTTTATCCTCCTTTACCCAGACCAAATTCTCTCTCTCTCTCTCTCTCTCTCTCTCTCTCTCTCTCTCTCTCTCTCTCTCTCTCTCTCTCTGTCTCTCTCTCTCTCTAACTTTTTACCCTTACTCTTCCCTTCTCTCTCCTTTATCCCCGCTTCTTCTACCTCTGCTATCTCCAATATTTTTTCTTTGTTTTGTTTTCTTTCTACATCTATTTGTTTCAGGAAAAAATTGTTTTCTGTATTATATCAACATAAAAGACAATCGTAACTAACGAAACATCAAATGAACTAAATTAAAATAGACTAGTTTTACTGAGTCTATTCATGAACAGTAATTTACCCTGCAACGCTTCTAGCCCGTGCGCGAGCGCTATTCTAGTTGAACCAGCGCATGACAAAACCAACAAAATGGTATGTGCGCCCAGCAAAGATTCAGATCAGCCTGGGCATGCGCCCAGTCTGATCAGAGTCTTCGCTGTCAACACGAAGAAAACTTGGGTCCTTAGCTACCCACTGAGCGGAAAGCGAAGGCTCTGATCAGACTGGGCGGATATCCAGGCTGCTCTGAGTCTTCGCTGGGCACATGTCATTTTGTAGGTTTTGTAATGCGCTGGCTAATTTTCATACAGATTCCAAGAGAGCTCAGTGATCTCAGAGGACCGAAACATATAAATACAATATTGTGAAGTACAAGGGGACATTCTACGGCCGCCACACAGCACTTACATATACGTGTAACATTACAAACTATACTGCAGTGAAGTACCTGGCGATGTTTTACGTATGTCCCACAGCAAATTACGATTGCATGTGGGTCCAGCGAAGACTCAGATCAGCCTGCGCAGCCACGCAGTCTGATCAGAGTCTTTGCATGGCACTCTATGGATTTTCAAGGAGCCTAAGTGTCTTCAGACGCACAGGAAAGACTCTAATTAGACTGCGTGGATACGCAGGCTGACCTTAGTCTTCACTGGGCTCACATGCAGCTAGTGTGGCAGCCGTAGAACGTCTCTCCGTACTTCACAATAGTACAGATTACATTTTCATTTCCTTTGGGATCACTTGATCCATTGTGGTATATTTGAAAATGCAGTTCTGCTTGTGTATACGCTAGAGGGTGTAAGCAGTGTTGCAAACTTCATAACTGCTTATGAAGAGTCTCAGTTAAACCGAAACTCCCATTTTCTATCTGTAATGTGTTCCTTCACTACGCGTTCTGCAGTGTCTGATCTGGGTCTACACTGTTTCTTCGGCCATGTCTTTCCGAGTACTTAGGGAGACTACGGTAAATGGCAGACACTGTAAATTACTGTAAAACACTTATACAGTGAAACCGCAATGACTCGAATACCGATGGCTCGTTTACCATGGCTAATTCGAACTTGTTTTTGACTCCCTAGGCTTTCCTCTAGATAGGCCGAGAAAGCAAATATTTATGGACTTCTCAGGGAATTTTCTTTATCTTGAAATGTATGCTGTGTGTACTTATTAGAATCGCCTCGTCGGGCCGATTCTAATGAGTACACTCAACATACCATTATTATTTAGAAGAACCTAAACACATCCCTACATTATATCCATTGCCTCCTGACCAGGCGCCATGATGAACCCTCTGTGGCTCGAACAAAATCCCATGGTCTCAAAGATGTTCGAGTAATTGAGGTTTGACTGTATTTGGTGGTCATTTTATTTTGGCGCTACCGGCGGTCAAAGAAAAAAGAAACGGCAAAAGAAAAATAAATATCAAAGATCGCAAGAGAAGAATAACAAACTGGCAGAAATTATGTTTTCAATTAATCATGCATTGAATAACATATATTAAATTCCTGATATGATGTAGGGTAAACATCAATCATACAAGGGCATTACCCGCGACAAAAGAAAAAAAAGTGTATTTATTCTTTTGCACTTATTTAGCAAAGACAACGATCTAGCCATAAACCGACTCAGTAGGACTGAATAAAAGCAAATACATCTTAACAGTAATTGTAAAAAACTGCGAGTATAATTGGCAATTGATTGACGGCTTTACCAAGAAAGAAAACTCAACTAATAATATTTCAAATTTTACTTTGTTTTTTGAGTAATTAAATACAAAGAACTGATTTGTATTCACTCCAACACACTGTTCACACACCAAAAATAATGCAATATGGAAAACAGTTGAAAATCACAGTGTTTGACTTGCAAGTCACCGTGTAGAACCGGCATGCATAAGACACACAGGGTATCAAAAATCCACCAAAATATAAATCTGCCAAAAGGTCCACTCATAAAAACCGCCAAAACTTGCTGCCGCCAAATTTGAGCGTTTCACAGTACCTAGCTCAAGTATTTGAAACTGGATGATTTTGCGCGGATTAAGCGGGTAGATACACGTTCAGAGGAAGCAACCCTGTCAAACAAAAGTTGATCTTGCTTCCCTTCTTAAAAGGAGTCTACTCTAAAAGGAAAGAATTTGTTCCGGGAGGAAAAGGGCGGTGGGGTGGGGGTGGGGCAAATTCTTTCCTTTTAGAATAGACCCTTTTTTGACGGGGATAGGTATGCAGGAATGCACACAGGAAGTCACAAAAGTTGTCTCCCTTTTAAAAAATGATGGAAAATCTACTAAGTGTATCAAGTTCCCTTAAGCTTAAGTTTGACCTTTTTCATTGGTCAATGATAATCACGTGGACAAAAAAAAGTACTTTCTGTTGTCCACGTGATTATCATTGACCAATGAAATCAAATCGCGCGTCTGTACAAATCCAGGTAACGGTTATTTTAAGTGACGTCAGAGTGTCATGTAAAGAGGGCTATCTGTAAAACCTGGACTGGCACATTGGCAAACAGTGCAGACCCAGATCAGACGCCGCAGAACGCGGCGTCTGATCAGGGTCTGCACTATTTGGTAAAATAACCGGAAGTTAAGGGTTAAATGAAACAGTCTCAATTCCCCGTTCAAGACCATTTTCCAGCCTACACCAAGAGACAGTCGACCCACTAGTGCTGTCAGTCCTTTGATTTTTATATTTGCGTGGGGTTTTAATAAATAAGATGGGAAATTAGCCTTTTTCGCAGTAAGAAAATATTATTAGCAGTCATTTGACATCATTTGGCAGGTCGGTGAAAGCAATCTTGCGCAAACTTTTGCCTTATGACTGAGTTTGAGAAATTGGCCGGACCTTGTTTCAGTTGAGACTTGGTGAGTTTCAGAAACTGGCCGGGCCTTGCTTCAATTGAGACTTGATTTTACATTCCATCTATCAACACACTCGAGAGACAATTTGCATGAAATGCCAAATCCTGTTTCCTGAGAAAATTGAGAAAAAATATTTCAAAATGTCGTCTGCTGAAATTTTTTACCCAGAGTGCTAAGCTTTTATACTAAAACGGTGTATAAAAATAACATCATATACTGGGTAATTTTTGTTAGCCTTTACCACTCTCTGTGCTAATTCTGCAGATGACAAATTGATGATACTTTTCTTATTTTTCCAAGAAAGCAGGAGCTTACATTTCGTGCAAGTTGTCTCCATTTTTTCTTAATTTTTCCAGGAAACAGGAGTTGACATTTCGTGCAAATTGTCTCTACTGGAAAATAAGAAAAATATTTCAAAATGTCGTCTGCTGAATATTTTACTCAGAATGCTAAACTGTGTGTAAAATATATATATATATATATATATATATATATATATATATATATATATATATATATATATATATATATATATATATCGCCAAATATTTGGGTAATTTTATTAGACTTTACCATACTCTGGGCTAATTCAGCAGACGACAAATTGATGACATTTTTCTTCTTTTCCCCAGAAAACAGGAGCTGACATTTCATGCAAACTGTGTTTGCGTTAATAATTTTATTTCGATGCCAGGCTCATAAATAAACCACACATATAATAAACTTAGTACTTGGGTAACATACGCGGAGCGACGGTCTGCGCATACGCATTGTCCGACCTGTACCGTCTTTTTCCTGTATTCGGACAGAAAGGCCTGAGTACTTCGTGCAGACCGTGATCAGACGCGGTCTCTTGAGTGGTCTCCGTTTGAAAACATATGCAATTACTTTCAACTTAGATTTTTGTCTCTTTTACGTGTACCCTATACGCTGTTGATTTTCCGCCATATTTTAAACTGGAGATAACTTAACCTTTCTTGCTTTCCGTACCCTGATCCCCTTCTGAAAAGGTGTCTACTCTAAAAGGAAAGAATAATCTGTTCCCAGTTTGCCTCGGGTGCCTAGTGGTGAGCCTAGTGGCGTTTTAACAAAAATCTACAAAACTGCGAAAGAAAATCCACTGCAGTATTTGATGGTTGGCCTCTGATTATGCGTAAAATATATTTGATATGTCCTTTAAAAACTCGATATTTTATTTTCTTTACCTTTTCAAATACCAGATTTTTTACAAGAAGTTTCTTTAGAAGTTGAAGATGGAGACAGTCGCCGACATCTCAGATAGCAATTCGTAGTTTACTCTGTAAGTATATGAATATTTTTTTACGATGTAGACTTTATAGGCCATGTATCTCCGCCTGTCTACACCTCAATGATTGCCAGAACCCCAGATAAAATTTTATTAACCCTTGTCCTGCTGAAATCGGATATACCTTGTCTTTATAAACAGTGTAGATCCAGATCAGTTGGCTTCTGAAGAAGTCAACTGATTTGGATCTGCACTGTTTGCCATTAAGTATGTGAATTTATATCAAAAACCTAGATCCAGCAATCTGATTGGCTGACAATTAGAAGTGGGTGTGGCATCTTAATTTATTCAGCATGGCAAGGGTTAAGAGCCAGATATTACAATTTCTGTTTGTTTGTTTTTTTGTGTTTTGTCGTTATTGTTGTTTGTTTGGTTGCTTGTTTGTTTGTTTGGTTGGTTGGTTGTTGTTGTTGTTGTTGTAGTTGTTGTTGTTGTTGTTGTTGTTGTTGTTGTCGTTGTTGCTGCTGCTGCTGCTGCTGTTGTTGTTGTTGCTGTTGTTGTTGTGCTGCTGCTACTGTTGCTGCTGGTGTTATTGTCATTATCGTTGTCGTCTTCGCCGTCGTCTTCTTCGTCGTCGTCTTGTTGTTGTCGTTTTGTTATCATTGCTGTTATTATTGTTGTTGTTGTTGTTGTAAATCAAATCCCCACCATCAATCGAAGCAAAATTTCAACCAGATTAGATTAAAAGCACTCCAGTGGTTTCGGAGAAGTGTTTTAAAAGTATAAACGAACGGAAATACTGATCACTGTTACATGTCCGAAACTTCACTCAGATTAGCTAATTTTATATCCCACTAGTTTCACATATGAATGAAACAGCTATCCTTACAAAACGCCGAACTGAGTACCCATTCCAGTTTGCTGTATTTACATTCACAATGTTAACTATTATTACCCTCTCGGCAAATTCAGCGGATGACAAATTGATATTTTTTCATTTTTCCCAGACATAAAGGAGAAAATTTACTTGGATTGTCAAAAACTATTTTCTGGAATTAAACAGGAAAATAGTTCACAATGTCGTCTGATGACACGTGGTATCTTTCATTCTTTCACAGACCATATGGCGTTTTTGTCCAGCTCTTACTATTGGGGGTTTGTGGGGTGGGGAGAGGAGGCGGGAAGGCGGAGCGGGAAGGCGGACAGTTTGCAATTATGTACTATTGCAAGCACATACGAAGCTCTGGTTAAAAGTTGATACTTTTGAACAAGACGACTTCATCTTTCATAATCTTAAAAGAGGATGTTGAATGTATCAGATTGCTGCACACATATTTCTTCTTGTTTATTATATAATGATATGGGCTCTAACACGAGAAAAGGGACATTATTACTTATCTAGAAATATTAAATGATTAAAAGTGGCGATAAAATCGAAGTAGCAACATGCAGATATCAATTGATATCTGCATGCTGACTTGATATTGCTCGCTTACCCGGATGCCTTCTAATGTTACCGTTGCTTTTGTGAGGACATCTTAGGGCAATGGTGTCGTGCAAAAGTCACGCATTTTTGTAGGCTAGTGCAGATTATATTTTCCTTTCCTTTGGGATCACTGGGCCTGTTATTGTATCTATGAAAATGGAGTTCTGCTCATGTATACGCTAGATAAGAAGGCGTAAGCAGTGTTGCAAACTTCATTACTGCTTTTGAAGAGTCTCAATAAAACCGAGACTCCCATTTTCTATCTGTAATGTGTTTTTCGTTTTCAAAGGCAACCTTTCAGATTTTTTTTATTCTAATAAAATGCATTTTTGAGACTACAAACAACTGAAAATGACGCGGAATGTTTATAGCTATATAATAAAACGGTTATCGTACTGATATCTGTGAATATTGCCCGTCGTTAGCTTGCGTTCTTTTGATATCCCCACTCGGGACAATACAGTTGACTCTCGTTATCTCGAACTCGCTTATCTCGAATAACAGCGTATCTCGAAGTGAAAAGCTGGTCCCTGCCGAAACATGAACATCTAACAACAGGCAAAAAAAATATTGTGGAAAAAAGGAGAAATTGCTCCTAAGGAGAATTTCTCCTCTTTTCCTCAATATTTTTCAAGTCCAATTACATATATATTTGTTACATGTGGTTGTTCGAATAATTTTTTCCCCAATTCTGCAAATCTTCTATGTCGAGGTATGGATATCTCGAAGCATTTAATAGAGTCCCTTAGAATTCTAGATAACGAGAGTCGACTGTATTCACTAATATCACTGCAATAAACCTATATTACCACACATATATTGACAACGAAAGTCTAGATCAGCCTGCGAGTTCACACAGGCTGATTAGGGCATTATTTATCCGCTCACAGCATCATTGACTGATATAGAATATATCTCGATGGACAAAGGAGGGTCCTGATCGGACCGTGCATGGGGTAATCGCTGCAGGAATGGATTCAGTTGGGGGTGGGGTCGGGGTTCAGCTGAATCTCAATAAAACTGATTTCCCTTTGACTCAAAATGATCATTATCGTGGGAAATTTTGGATAAATTTGAAAAATTTGGGATTCCGAGTTTTACCTAAATGTTTACATGTTTATTGCTGGATGAGTGGAGAACAGTGTAGACCTTGATCAGGCGCCGCAAAACGCGGCGCCTGATCTTGGTGTACGCTATTTCCTGAGCCTTGTCTGTCCAAACACATAGAGCAAGTACGGGGTTTTGATCAAATCAACACCCCCACCCCTTCCTCCTCCCACTTAGAAACCATACTGGATCCAATAATAACCCAGCTAGCATTCTTTATAAATCCACAGCGGGCCGTTATCGGCTCGTCAGCTACCCTGACGGGTCGATAACGGCCCGCTGTAGATTTAAGTAGAATGCTTGCTGGGAAGGTATCTTTTCTCAAGATACGATGAAATATATAAATATATAAGTTGGATTCACTTTTCCTGCACTAACCGCCAGATAAGGCATATATTTTTCGACCGAAAAATACCGATTTTTTTTCTTATTTCTTCACAAAAACCTATGTTGTGGGTACTCATTAGAAGCGCCTCACCGAGGCGCTTCTAATGAGTGCCCACAACATATGTTTTCCTGGTGAAATCAAAATATTTTGCAGATACCCGCTTTTATTAGGAGCAATGCCTGCAATATATCCATGGTAATAAACAACTTCTGTGACGATTTTAACCAACAGCTTGACATCAATGCATCACATTGAATACATCCTTTTAAGTAGAATTCATACAGTTTCATGGGAGGCAACTCTGACAAATTTGTTTTATTTCCCTTCTGAAAAAGATATCTGTGCACTAAGTACTGGTTAGCCGCTTAGAGGACTAAGGTTAAGCTTGCCAGGGAAACTTGTAAGCAGGTTAACTGATTAAACGATGTTTTTTTTTTTTTGTTTTTTATTTTGTTTTTTTTTTTTGTTTTTGTTTTTTTAAAGCAGATTAATGTCTATTTTATTTTATTTTCAATCATGAAAATTCATATAGCTTAATAAAAGCAAACATTAAAGAATCACATTGTTGTTCGTTTTTTACCTGTTACATTGAAAATTTATTAAACTTTAGTATACTCTTGTCCCATATCTCTATGTAAACATAAACAAAATTTGCGCCGGTACTTAGACGTTTTTATTTTATTTCAAATATTTTTACAACATATCTATAAATTTTCATCACATTTATATAAGTTTTAAGTATATCTTATAAAAAAAAAAAAAAAATAAATAAATAAAAAAAATAAAAAAACAATTATTACATCTCATTTTTTATTAATATTGTTTGTAATGGAAGAGATAAGATAGAGAAAGGAAAAAAAAAGAAGAAAAAAAGCGTACATGTATATTAGAAGACTAAACGATGTTAACTGGGCCGTAAAACTCCAAAAGGAGTCTACTCTTAAAGAAAAGAATTTAGGGAGCAAATTCTTACCTTTCAGAGTAACCCCTTTCCAGAAGGCGGTGGAAGTGCTATGTAGGCAAACAATTAGGAAGTCATCGAAATCCCCCCTTCCCCTCCATGCGAAAAATTCGCAAAAAAAAACTACCATGTATATCCCTACATCTCCAAGGGAGATCGTATTTGCTCCATTTTGCAAAGAGGCGGGGTGAGGGGAAA
This sequence comes from Anodontia alba, assembly GCA_964016985.1. Taxonomy (NCBI): domain Eukaryota; kingdom Metazoa; phylum Mollusca; class Bivalvia; order Lucinida; family Lucinidae; genus Anodontia; species Anodontia alba. The sequence continues at coordinate 5,827,936 of OZ024837.1, forward strand.
GCAAAAGTAAAAAAAAAAAAAAATGCTTCTCCGAGAACATATATTCTTTTCTTTCAATGTACAAACTTTGAAAAATGATTCATATTCCAGCGACGCAAACTCCTTTTTTTTTTTTTTTTTTTTTTTTTTTTTTTTGTTGGAATGATCTCCCTTCGTAAAAGAAGGCAAAATCTTTCAGCTTTCAGGGTCTCCCTTTGAAACGTATCCATCTACCTTAAAATTCGAATCCCGCTGGAAGAGGAATTTAGCTCATGACTGTATTATATGGCGCGTCACTGCACAGAGTCTTTTATTATCATCCTTCCATTGTTGCAATATCACTAAACTGATGTTGAAAGGTACGTAAAACAACAAACCGTTATTATTCAGCGGCAACATTTAGAAGCATCGCCAACCAAGCGATGAACTTGGCGCTGCCTCTATGTGACTCAGTTGCCTGGCAGCGTTAAAAATCTAGATACTACTACTAATATCAATGAACTTTCAGGGGAGGCTGGACACGAGCAAAACTAAATTTTGTCTCCTCCCAGTAAACACACAACGTCACTACACCGTCGCTGCAACGTCGTGACGTTGCAGCGATGTTTAAACGACGTTGTGTGTTTGCTGGGCTAAAACGATCTTCCATAAAAAGAATCTGCTTAAAAAGGAAAGACTTTGCTCCCAGTAGGGTGGGGATGAGGGTGGGCATAGTCTTTCCTTTTAAAGTACAGGTATGATGTAAAGGGGAATTAATATATATTCAAGGAAAGAAACTCTGTCAAAATTGTTTTTGTCCCTTTCTAAAAGGCGTCTCCTCTAAAAGGAAAGAATTTGCACCACTCCAACCCCCACCCCACCACCTCGCCCCCACCTCCACCCCCACCTTGCTTTTAGAGCACGAGCCCTTTTCGTAAAGTAAAGTAGACCTCTTTCCAGAAAGGGGTTGGTGCGGAGGTTAGCAAACAGAAAGTCACAAATTTTAAATTTATCTCGCTTGTAACAATGGCTGAAATTCTATCAAACGTATCCAGTGCCCTTAAACTAACACCTATGGAGTGAAAGTGAGTCTGAAACTTACACGTTGTACTAGGAAAAGGAGAATAGAACTTAAAAAGATATTTTGTTGTGTTATTTTGGATGTTATAAAAAATTGTGGTAAGGGACGAATTATATTACCTTTTAGCTGAATTTGAACAAGATGCATTTTTGGATGGGTTTTTCACGAGAAAATCGTGTCCTTTAAAATAGCGATGTCCGGGCGTGCGGGCGGGCGGCGTGCGAGGTTTACCTTTTTTGGTTAACTTTGTTGTTTTTGTTGCTTTTTTCGAAGTGAAAGGTTACCTTTCAGTGGCGTAGCCAGAATGGAATTATTTTACGCACATTTTTTTTTTTTTTTTTTTTTTTTTTTTTTTTTTAAACTATGCCTAAAATCGATTCCAGAATATGGGCTACTCTTAAAGGAAAGAATTTGCTCCCAGAGGGAGCAAATTCTTTCCTTTAAGAGTAGCCCATATGGTAAAGAATCAAAATACTTTATGTTAATGCCACTTTATAATAAATATTTTTCTTACTCATGTTACTCACATTCGTTATGTGCGTATTGAGCGCTACGCATATGCCTTTATTCAGTGGAAAAAAACGTCCATAATGCAGTTAGGACGTTTTCTTGTTTAATTTATTATTGTTATCATTGCTATTATTATTATTATTATTATTATTATCATTATTATTATATTATTATTATCATTATTATTATTATTATTATTATTATTATTATTATTATTATTATTATTATTATTATTATTATTATTATATTATTATCATTATTAATATTATTATTATTATCATTATTATTATATTATTATTATCATTATTATTATTATTATTATTATTATTATTATTATTATTATTATTATTATTATTATTATTATATTATTATTATTATCATTATTATTATTATTATTATTATTATTATTATTATTATTATTATTATTATCATTATTATTATTATTATTATTATTATTATTATTATTATTATTATTATTATTATTTCAATATTATCATTATCATTATTATTGTTATTTTTGTTTACTGATTTATTTATCCTTTTTACCAAATGGTACAATGATTCACCTTTCATCCAGATACCCGTGCAAATAATGTAGATCCAGATGAGACGGCTCGCGACGAGCCGTCTCATCGGGATCTACATTGTTTGCCTTTTTTTATTTTATTTTTTGTGTGTTTGCTTGCTTGTTTTCTTAATTTTTGGTTGTTGTTGGTGGTGGTGGTGTTGTTGTTGTTGTTTGTTGTAATTTTGTTTTGGTTTTTTTGTTTTTGTTTTGTTTTTTTGTTTTTTTTGTTGTTGTTTTTGTTTTTGTTTTTGTTTTTTGTTGTTGTTTTGTTTTGTTTTTTTGTTGTTGTTTTTTTGTGTGTGTTTTTGTTATTTTGTTTGTTTGTTGTGTTTTTTGTTTGTTTTTGTTGTTGTTGTTTTTCTGTTGTTGTTTTTGTGGTTGTTGTTGTTTTATTTTAAGCTGATACACCCCTTTTCATCTGTCAGTGGACATGTCCCAATTCAATAATGGACGTGTCCACTTCAGAAACTCGGGGATGAAAGGATTTAAGGAAGGTCACTGTCAACTGTGCCTGCTTCGGGTGCAATTTTAACATTTATCTGTTATCGTGACTATTCTGAATCAGATTAAAACGAATAAATTTATTTTTTTGCCGGGGGCCCTAGAAAACGCTAAACATTTTTAACACTTACAATGCTTTTGGTTTATTCAGCAGAAGACAAACTGATTATGTTTTTCTTATTTTTCCAAGAAAATTGGATCTGACACTTCATGCAAATTATCTCCTAATAAGACAATTTGCAAATAATATCAAAATCTGTTTTCTGGTCAAAATAAAAAAATATATCAGTATGTCGTCTGCTGAATTTATTACAAGAGTGCTAAGTATTAACTATTATTTACTCGGGGTCGAGATGCAATGTGCTATTATATTTTATTTCCAATGAAGAAAATAGTTACATGTGACCATGTAAATCGTCTGCCTATTGTTGATGATTCATGTGAAATGTCATGCCTTAGTTTCTCTGAAATTGGAGGAAAAATACTTTAAAAAGTCGTCTGCTACATTTATGAATTGCGCTTTCATGGGTTAAATTTACTGATGCATGTCTATTCGAATATTTAGGGTAAATGGGAATTTATGGAGGTGAAAAATGTGTTTAAAAAAAAAAAAGAAATCAATGCAAAACTACATACAAAAGTCCTGGGCGATAGTTCACTGTGTCACAGATGTCGTTGTGTATTGTAAAGGATAAATCAACAAACAACAAATAGGTGATTTTCTTTCTTAATTTTCATAGAAAATAAGGTTTGCCATTTGAAATGTGAAGGACTATTTTTCCACAGCAAATAAGTCTTGAAATTTGCCTCAAATATCCATGTCTATTTTCTGGGAGAGATAGGAAAATATCATAAATTTGTCGTCAGCTGAAAATCAAAGCCTTATTTTATGTGGAAAATATTTCAAAACCATCACAAAAACACGCCTATTCAAATAAACTGAAAATTTTACCACCAAAAAATTGAAAATTTTCAGATAAAAATTCTGATATTTTTCACATTTCTGCTCAAAACATAGATTGTGCGTACTCGTTAGAACCGCCTCGGTGAGGCGGTTCTAACGAGTACCCACAATCTATGTTTTTGAGCAGAAATAAGTAAAATAATGTATACCCCTGTAAACCCCAGTTTTACTATATAAAAGTGGGGTTTAAGGGGGTCAAAATTATATAGGCGTGTTTTCGTGATGGTATTCAGTTGCTACTGAAACGCGCGACCGGTTTATTGTTAACACTTTGCATACTGGGTAAAAATTAATTATTTTTCTTATTTTTCCTCAGGAGACAATTTGCATGAAATGTTAGTAGTATTGGATGGTACGCCACCTACAACTACTAATGTAAGATCCTACTTTCTAGGAAAAATAAGAAAAATATCATCAGTTTGTCGTCTGCTGAATTTGCCCATAACATGGTAGCAGCACGTTTCATGTATATATGTGTTCTTTATCATACTTTGAACATATTTTATAGTAAAGATTGTAAAGTGGTATTCAGTTAAACATTTAATGTTATCACATCTTTATCTTTCGTATAAATCGATAGGGAGAGGGGATTTATTTATTTATTTATTCATTCATTTATTCATTCGTTTAATCAGTTATTCACACCAAAATGTTAGATTTAAACATTTTGGTGTGAATAAATAATTAAATAGATAAATAAATAAATAAAATAAATAAATAGTGTTTATTACACCAGAAAGTATGGGCTTCACATTTTATACAAACATCACGAAAACATGCCTATATAATTTTGACCCACTTAAACCCCACTTTTATATAGTAAAACTGGGGTTTACAGGGGTATACATTATTTTTGTTATTTCTGCTCAAAAACATAGATTGTGGGTACTCGTTAGAACCGCCTCATTGAGGCGGTTCTAACGAGTATCCACAATCTATGTTTTGAGCAGAAATATGAAAATATCAGAATTTTTATCGGAAAAATTGCCAATTTCTAGTGGTGACATTTTCAGTGTATTTGAATAGGCGTAATGTGACTACTGACAGCCCATGTTTGAATTATAAGAAAATATTTATCTGGAAACTGCTCTTATTTATAGCTATGTATATTACGTGCAGGCCTAAGTGCTGGTTGTGACACCTGGCATCGTCGGTGTCGGAATAAAAAATAACTACCAAACAAGTCCGTCGGAGTCTGAACGGTGGGCATGGAGGTCCAAATTCCGGGTACAAAATCCTCAGGATTCAATCGGCGAAGAAACCTTGTCTTGGACTGGACAAGGTCTGGATGAGGCCGTTGACGCTTAGCATCCCGGGTAAACAGTTCAGCAGACGGCCTTTTGATTGTTTTTTTGTTGTTGTTGTTGTTGTTGTTGTTTTGTTGTTGTTTTTTGTGTGTGTCTTTTTTTTTTTTTTTTTTTTTTCTTCTTTCTTGTTTTTCCGAGAAAATACGCTTTTAACATCTCGTTAAGAGACAATTTGCATGGAATATCAAAGCCTATTCCCTGGACAAAATAAGAAAAACATAATCAATTTGTCGTCTGCTGAAATTGTCCAGAGAGGGTAAGGATTAATGAGTAGAAGAATGAAAATATAGTGTCAAGACGGTTTCTTGAAGACCTCCATTGAATAAGTGATGGTGGAGGTAGGCAGTCTGACACGGAAGCCACCTTATTATGTCTTGTCTTCTTTGTGCCCCTACAGCTCAACCGACGATTTACGGTAAACCACCAACCACCGCTGGCTGTTGTAAAACGCTTGGAGGAGGAATTAACTCTTTCACTGTCACATGCGATAATAACAACCTTTTGCAAACAGCATAGATCCAGATGAGACGGCTCAATGAGCCGTCTCATCTGGATCTACGCTGTTTGACATTCTCTTCTTTCAACTTTATATAAAAACGTCTTTCGAAACGATAGTTTGTTAAAATAAAATAAAATAAAATAAAACCAGACGACAAATGTCGTGCGAAATTTTGCACCGAAAGAGTTAAAAGTCTTTCAAAGTTAAAATAGAATAACTGACGATTGGGTCTATTGGAAAAGATGGCGTGACGTCATCCCTCTACATACGGGTAACTCTCACGGGTATACATATCAATGGCGGACGCATAACACACTATATAGAATATACTGTCAACAGCCCCCAGTTCTTTATTTTGACTTGCAATTTTTTACTTCATTACATGTAATGTTTCGAAGACTTACAAACATACTATAAAATATCATGTTTTGCCATTATTATTTTTATTTATTTATTTTTTTTTTTTTTTTTTTTTTTTTCGTAATAAATTGACCGGTATGCACAATTTTAGCCGGTGAGAATATCAATGAAGGGATTTCCTTGAGTTTTTCAAGATGGATGTTTTGTATATTTTTTTTTTCCACCACTTGGATGAAAATGCATTTTAAAATGACTATTATATAGATTTATATTAAAATGATTTTATATAATATGTGTTTTAGTTGATAAACGCCAGTTTGAATCGTACGGTTATCCGTATTCATCTCACACGTACGTCTTCCTAATTAAAACTATCGTGCTGAAAATATGCGCGCGTAAACCAGACTTATTTCGTGCTATTAAAAATCTTCCAATTTGGATAAAAGGTATTGTTTAAAATAAAGTTTGCGTTAATTAGAAAATAGCACTGACAATGCACATACTTTGACATTATATATATATACTTAAGCGCCGTACTTAGACGTTTACGTCTAAATATTTTGTCTTGTTTGCGTTACAACGCCTTTTGTTTAGCGTTATTACGCCATTATTTGGCATGCTTACTCCTTTCTTTCGCGTTTCTACGCCTTTTATTCGCATTATTACGTCTTTTTTGCGTTATTACGACTTTTGTTTCGAGATACTACGTCTTTATTCGTGTTATTTCGACTTAAGTTTCGCGATACTACGTCTTTATTCGTATTATTTCGACTTAAGTTTCGCGATACTACGCCTTTATTCGCATTATAACACATTTTAGTCAGCGTTATTATGAATGTGTTCGGCGTTATTACTCCTTTTTGCGTCATTATGCCTTTGTGCGTTATAATGCCTTTTCTTTCGCGTAACTGCGCCTTTTTCGTGTTATTCCACCTTGTTTTGCGTAATTACGACTTTACGATACATTTTTTCTCTAACGTGATCATACTAGGCTTTCGTAAAAAAAAAGACACTTGAATTGGGTTAAATTATTTGGGGTAAACAAGCAATCAAGCGTTGGTTTGGTTTTGTATGGTTCAGTAACTTTTGTTTGATGTGTACTTTCGTGTTTTTTAACTAGTCATTTTAAAATTCCAGCCATTCATTTTTTTCTTCTTCTTCTTCTTTATCTTTTCTGTTTGCAGTAAGCTTTCGCCCTATTGACTTATCATTTAAAAAAATAAAAATAAAATAAAATAAATGAAGAAAAAGAGGTCTTTGCATAAATGTTTGCATTCTTTTTATCAGACTAAAAAGCAATTAAAAAAAAAAAAAAAAACTTTCCAAAGATGAAAAAAAAAATGATGAAGGTGACTCAGATTCTTATATGATTAAGTTAATTAGATCAGTCTACAAAACATGGTCCAACAGGTAAATATGCCAAGGAATACAGCCCCTTTTTCCAGCTTGGAATCAGATAGATTTTTTAATATCTAATAATCCAACCGATTCATTCCGATGATTACTGCTACCTTGCAGCTTGGATAGTACATCAGGCGCGTAGCACACGGAAGCTATGAAACCCGGGCTTCAACATAAATTTGGCATTTTAGCCTTATTTTCACCTCAAACTTGTTTAGATGACATCAAATGGGCCTGGCCACAGCATTTCCTATAAAACCACATGCCCCCTAAGCAATGACCAGAGTCATTCCTTTAAGCCAATTAGCCAAACATCCAAGCTTTCTTTAGACGAACGCTGGGCGCACAAGCAATCTTGTAAGAAATGCTGTGCCTTTGCTGAAATTTCAGAGATTCTATTAGCAGGCTTCATCTTCTTAAAGTTCTTGGCTACGTCCCTGACATGTATAAATCTATCTGAGCAAATTGCACAAAAAATATTTTTGAAGGGCCATTCAAGCTCACACTACAGAAATTACTATTATACCATAAAGTGTTTTCTGTAGTATGAGCCTGAATGGCCCTCCAAACATATATTTTTGTGCAGTTTGCTCTGATAGATTTACACATGCCCTTTCCAAGCAGCAAACAACAAAGGCATTGGTTATCCTTCGCAGACACTATTATACCTGAAAAGCCGGCATCTGTGACTCAGTCGGATGCGCGTCCGACTGGTGATCAGTTGGCCGCGGATTCGATTCTCACCTGGTCCGGCAACAATCTTTCGTGGAGATTGATCAGGAAATAATTTCATTCTCTCTCTACTGCTGATTCAAAAAGGGCATCGAAAGAATGTGCACAAACACTGTTTAATCGAGTTTAATCGCTTAGAAGACTAATCCTGCCCAAGAAAAGTGTCGTTTAGGTAAGCTGACCGGCTCGACATGACCCTAATGGTTTGACTGGGCCGTAAAACCTTATCTCAATAAGGGGATATAACCCAGTTGTAGTCTGGAGACCCCTGAAAGGGTAATTGACAAACAGTGCAGACCCAGATCAGACGCTGCAAAACGAGGCGTCTGATCAGGGTCTCCACTGTTTGCAAATAGTTCAACCATTTTCTCTAGGAATGTCAAAATCTCATAGCCGATGTACCTAAAATTGAAATTGGACTCTTCCAATATATAGTGTGGCTGAGTCTATTCAGTCCACAATGGGTTAAAGAGCCTAAGCCTTCAGACACCTAACCAAATGTTGTAATCTTTCTAAAATTTGTACAATGTGGTTTCATCATATACAAATTTCTTCAAGAAAATGCAGATGGAATGACAAACAGTGAAGACTCTGATCAGTCTTATCTAGGTCGGCACTGTTTACATAGGCCTGTCTGTCCAAAAGCTTAGAATTATTACCTTAGCATAGGTCAATACAAATATGTGTTTTTCAGGTTACCTGTCTTCACACGTGCAACAACCGTGTTGTGAAAAAGCACTCGTAAGGAGATCTTCCGGAGGTGGTTGCGGAGAGTCAGTTCAGGTGGTGTTTAACCCATTGTAAACTGAATAAACTTTCCCACACTATATATTGGAAGGTTCTAATTTCAATTTTAGGTATGACAGGCTATGTGATTAAGAGAAAAATGGTTGCACTCTTTGCAAACAGTGGAGACCCTGATCAGACGCCGCGTTCTGTGGCGTCTGATCTGGGTCTGCAATGTTTGCCAATTATCCTTTTAGGGTCTCCAGACTACACTGGGTCAAGGTAAGTGTCAGTTGAAATAATGCTGACAGTTTGGCACGATCGCCGATATCCAAAATCGGGCGATGTAATACAACCTCTTACATGTATTTAGTCTTCCATATAATCAGAATTGTAGTCCTTTAAGCGAATACGGAACAAACAAAAAAAAACAAAAAAAAAACAACATTTTTCTCCCGATGCAAGGGTGGTCAGATTTTGCCGTTTTGGTGACAGACAGGTATGTACAAACTCCACTTCTTGGAGAGATTACGCATCTCTGGTTAAATGCATCACCGTTTCAGTGAAGGTTTAGCATGTTACTGTCTAGTTCGAAAGAAAATAAATCGCATTCTTTTGCCATTGCACAAACTAGGCATTTTATTAACGGGTGATACGTAAGGAGAGCGGTAGCGAGTAAAGGGATTGGTGGTGATTGAGAGGTCCATGGTTTTGCAACATCGTATTTCATCCTACCGATCACGTTTTACGTACGATTTTTATCCAGTTAAAAATGTGTTCCTGAAGCATATGTTTTATTTTTCTTTCTCATTACGAAAACACGCCTATTCAAATATATAGAAAATTTCACCTTCAAAAACTGAAAATTTTCAGATAAAAAACTCTGATATTTTTCATATTTCTGCTCAAAACATAGATTGTGGGTACTCCGTTAGAACCGCATCGACGAGGTGGTTCTAACGAGTACCCAGAACCGCCTCGGCGAGGCGGTTCTAACGAGTACCCAGAATCTGTGTTTTTGAGCAAAAATGAGAAAAATAATGTATACCCCTGAAAACCCCAGTTTTACTATATAAAAGTGGGGTTTTAGGGGGGGGTCAAAATTATATAGGCATGTTTTCGTGGTGTTCTAAGCATTTTTATACCTATATGTTTTATACCTGTATGTTTGATAATGGTGAATTGGACCAAAAGGTGTATTTTCATCTGACAGGTGATTAGAAGATAACTATAAATTCTGAGCTAACTATTCTACATTTTTTCTGGTGTCGGTGAAAATACATATTTATTTTTAATCGCAAAGGCATACACCTTATTGTGTGAATTCCTGTGTAAACTGGACAAAGGCATACACAACGCTTTCACTTCACTACAACTTTTATGAAAGTCATTAAATCTTTTCAGCTCATATAAGCACGAAGTGCTCTAGGTATAATCGAACGTTGCCCGGCGTGCGCCATCTATCGTCCGTGAACATTTCACTAAAACATCTCTCTGTAACCGGTTTATCGACTTTATTTAAACTTCACAGTAACGATCTTTTTAATGTTCTCTCTCGGATTTATTCAGATCGTTTGAATCCATGCAGAACTCCGTTTGCCATGATAATGTAGAGGAAAAAGAAAATCAGAAAATTTCTCTTCAGAATTTGTTAAAGGCATTTTCGAAAATCTTCTTTGAATCTCAATAAAAATGTTCAAGGATGTGTTTCCTGTGGCTCTATCCGACTCCTTCAGTTTACGTTGACTGATTCGAAAACTTGACCGGCAGTGGGCTAGACATTTTCGCATTGTACAGGTATTAGACTCCTGGGTAGATAACCATCATCTCCCCAACCCTACGGAACTTTGCAGAAACGTCCTATTTTAAAGAGCAACGCTTACTGAGAAAAATAAGATTTGTTTGCACCCTGTATCTGATGGGCTTCATGTCTAACAGTCTGTTGTTTACGTTACCCCATTAAATTCAATGAAAGAAGAGTCAAAGTTTGTGACCAAAGAAGAAGTATTTATTTTACTTAAATTTAATCAAAGAGATGAACAGTCCTGAAATGACAGATTCTATGAGAAACTAATAAATTCCAGGTATCATTCTGTTCTCCATTTAAGTTTGTGAGACGCTTCGTCGAAAACAAATGATCTATAGCGAACAACAAAGGCGCTGATCAGCCTGCGCGGACGCGCAGGCTGATCTGCGCCTTTGTTTTTCGCACATGTATTAAGGCGGGTTTTCTCAGCGACTCATCTTAGATCAAGCACAAGTCGCACTACTTTTGTATGGATAGCTCTTCAATGGCGTACTAATATACACACAGTAAAACATTTGGTCTACTTTTGTGCAGGGATATATACGAAATTTAATAGTAGTCAAAGTCACTTTCTCTAAAACCGTGCATGGCAACGAAGAATGACAGAAAGAATCTGTCATTAAAAACTATTCATATGTTCTGAAAGCTTAGTACATGTATGTCAGCTAAAACAGACATTCTTTGGATGGCAACCTCAGTCGCCCTGAATGTAACAGACGTTACCAAATAAATATTTTCTCCAAAAAAAAATGCAAAATTACCTTGCATAGATTTTAAGCCTTCTCTGGACAGCATTTAAAAGCCAACGAAATTGCATTTTATAGATTTTTATGTTTTCTTGTTGTTGTTGTTTTATTTTTATTTTTTTTTTATTTTTTTTTTTTTTTTTTTTTTATTTTTTTTATTTTTTTTTTTTTTTTTTTTTCAGATAAAATTAATTTTATAATCGAATTTGCTTTAGTAAAGCTGTTTTATTCTGTTAATCAAGTAAAAGCTGTTATGTTCTTTTAATCAGGTTAACAAGCAGTTTTAAACATCAAAGACAAGAAGCTGTTTTCATAGTCAAATTGCTTATTAATCCGTTAAAGTCATATCGTTTTGCATTTTTCTCGCTGCACCTGTAAATAACATTTCTGCACACTTGACAAAATGTCTGACACAAGGTAACGTACGTAACAAAGTGAAAAAATCGGCTTCTATATCTTGGTGTAAGGCGTATATGTCTCAGAAAAATATGCAAAAGCACGTAATGTTGAATCAAATTATTGCTCTAGTTCTTTATTATTTAAATACTTCGGCAGCGCATCAGTGATACATTGTAACTTACATTAAATTATGCCAAACAACCTCGAAATGGATAATTTCGTAAAGTACAAAATAAAACCTTAAAAACAAAAGAAAATAAAACAAATAAAAAATAAAAAATGAAAAAGATTTTGTTTTTGATCTTTTTCGAATGAGTTAATTATTGAAAAGAATTATGTTTAAATCGCCCTGCATTATCTTTGCAATATGTAATAAATATAAAGATGTTATAGTGATTTCCTTTTATTGACATTTGCTATATTCTGAAAAAAAAATGTTTATTTCAGTAATCAGTTATGACAAAACACTTCAAAGATAAATTTTCATATGTAAAACAGTGTCACGTGCATGACACGCATTATTAAATATATTCCCATAAACTATACTCAAGTACTGAAGTGCTGATTATTACATTTAGGGAAATGGCTCCGTCAGTAGTACTGCGGTCGTTTTGAAAAGCCTATTAAATAAGAATATAAGAATCGGGAAGCGGGAAACACAAAATACGTGTCGATTATTAAAAGTAGATTTAATCATTAGCTTTGTCGGAATCCGTACTTTATGATAAAGACCTAGAAAAATAAAGTAGTATGTCATATTGGTACCTGGAGAGTAATTCAGTCTCCTGTTACATTGTTACATCAACAAATCATTACGAAAACATGCCTATTCAAATATATTGAAAATTTTACCACCAAAAAATTGAAAATTTTCAGATAAAAAATTCTGATATTTTTCATATTTTTGCTCAAAACATAGATTGTGAGTACTCGTTAGAACCGCCTCGGCGAGGCGGTTCTAACGAGTACCCACAATCTATGTTTTGAGCAGAAGTAAGAAAAATAATGTATACCCCTGTAAACCCCAGTTTTACTGTATAAAAGTGGGGTTTGAGGGGGTCAAAATTATATAGGCATGTTTTCGTGATACACAGAGATTTCTAATTATATGTGCTGCAGTATAGGATGCGTTTAATATAGGACATGTTAGCGATATTTCTAGGTTTAGCATCTTGAAAACTTTCTGATATTTTTTTTTTTTTTTTTTTTTTTTTTTTTTTTTTTTATCTTATTAGCAGCTTAACAGTCCTACCAAGTTTCTTTAAACCCCATTTTTGTTACACATGTTACCCGATTTATTATAAACAAAAAAGAAAGAAAAGGCAAACAAACCCTACGACAATTACTAGCTCATAGTCCTATATAGTTATAGAATTTTATGCATGTTTACGTTTTAGACAGATAGATACATGCGATTAAATGTGTTGTCTTTGCAGGAAAGTGCTCCTTTATTGTGCATTTTAACCATTTTTGCGCATGTTACCTAAACTGTTCAGCTACATCAAAAGTAACGACATTTTACTTCTGCTGTATGGTTTAATTTAGATATGATATACAATTGTTGAGATAACTTTGAGAAATACACCGGTATTGTATTTTAGCAAATAACGTAAACCTAGTGACAGTTAACGCGTTCAACAAGCTTGTTACCATGGTTACTATGTAACGCCACAAGGTACAAAGTGCAAACAACTTTTATTCGATGCAGAAAAGACTGATCTTTGAGAAAGAGTATTTCTGCAAAATTGCCTAGGTTTTGGAAGCAAGGTCAAATTGGACCAGATGCTACTCTTAGCCAGGTAGTGATCACTTCCCCCAACCCTAGTGGTAGTTTGCAGACGTCTTACTTAAAAAAGCAATGCTTACTGTATAAAGTAAAAGCTGTTTGCACTCTGTATCTGGTATTCTATGTGTGTAACAGTCTTTAACGTATGTTTTTCCACTAAATTCAATAAAAGTCAGATGAGCTAAGGAAACCATCACTTACTAGAATCTCACAGCTCGAGCCCAAATAGAGAACTTATTTCATCATAAGGCTGACAGGCCCACAGGGAGACAGGCGCCCTAGGACGGGTCCAAGGACTTTGACCACGGGGAGGGGAGTCGGGATCATGAAGCCTATATGTCGAATTCTGTACTTTATGATGAAGTCCTATATAAAAAGAAATTGGTTACATCACGAAAACACGCCTATATAGTTTTGACCCCCTTAAACCCCACTTTTATATAGAGGCGGTTCTAACGAGTACCCACAATCTATGTATTGAGCAGAAATATGAAAAAATATCAGAGTTTTTTATCTGAAAATTTTCAGTTTTTGGAGGTGATATTTTCTATATATTTGAATAGGCGTGTTTTCGTAATGATCATACAACTACCCTGAAAGTATTATTTCGTATATTTCTGTTTTAATCGGAAAAAAAAACAACAAAAAAAAAAAGAAAAAAAAAAAAAAAAAAAAAAAAAAAAACATGACCCGTGCCCCTATGCTTGTGTCTACCACATTACTGGATGAGTTGCAAATCGTGTAGACCCTGGTCGGACGCCGCGTTCTGCGGCGTCTGATCTGGGTCTAAACTATTTGCTCAGACCTGTCTGTCCCAATTCTTAGGGTTAATACAGTATTCTGACTTAAAGCGGTATATCTAATTGCAGTGTTGAAAAACATCAGTACGTATGTATGTTCCGTGTTCTATTTTAATCCCAAAAAGTGATTATGTAACAGATGTTTGTTCGTTGTTTTATTTTAATTCCGGATGAATAATCCCAAAAGGAGATTATATAACACATGTATGTTATTTCCTGGTGAGTAAACCGAAATAGAGATTCATTTCATAACAATAATAACTGTATTTCAGTTAAATCGATACGACGGAAGGACAAGAGCAGAACAGAAATTTAATACAATTTCTAGTCTCTCAAAACATATACTTGTAAAACACATGTACTGGTCACAATAAAGAAATCAAGTTTTCGAAAATAAAGTTGGACCAATTGCAACGCTGTAAAGTGAGATAGTAGAGAGAGTCTCTGTACAACGAAACGCCGTACAAACACGATCTGAATTCTGTCTGTAACAAGATTCGTACCCGGGACTTCTTGATCCAAAGGCGGGAGAACTAACCCGCTGACCTCGCAGATGCTTTTTGCCTATTTCAGTTTTCATTTATATTGTTATTTCTTGAAGACTATTGCACGATCCACAGTAAAGTCATCCCATCACGAAAACATGCCTATATAATTTTGACCCCCTTAAACCCAATTTTATTTTGTAAAACTGGGGTTTACAGGGTATGAGGGATGTTCGAAATGAATTGCTTATTTCTATCTGGAGACTTCAAATTTCAAGTTAGCCCAAAAATACTCATTTCATGCCCTCGCAGTACTCCCCGTGGCTAGAATGCAACGTTTCAGCCGATGTATCCACTTCTTGAAGGCGTCACGGTACGCTGATTTGGGCACAGTAATAAGGTACTGATGAATGGCAGATCCAAGAGCCTATCGGGACTGGTATTTCCGCCCAGCAAGGAATGCTTTCAATTTCGGAAACAAAAAGAAATCACATGGGGCAAAGTTTGGGGAATACGGGGGAGGGGGGGGGGTGAGGCAAAACAGTTACTTTTTCTTTCTTCAAAAACGCCGTAACTATTGCGGAGGTATGAGCTGGGGCATTGTCATGTAGAAGACGGACATGTTTAAAACCAGTGGCAGGGCGTCGTTTCTGACCATACTTTTTCAGTTTCTTCAGTACTACATTTTTGTAGTACTTTCCGGTGATGCTTTCGCCCTTTTTCACTGGCACTTTTATTGCGACTCCTTCACCAGAGAAGAAGATTCTATACAAAACCTTCTTTGTACTCAAAGAACGTTTGGCAATTATTGGGCGTTTGCTGTGTTTAGTGGCCCAGATCTTATTGCTAACCTTTCTGATGGGCTCAAAATAATGGACCCAGGTTTCATCACCTGTGACGACATTGGCAAACTGCTTTTTGTCATATTTTGGAAACATTTGAAGCAGCTTTTTGGCCACTTTAACCCGTTGCCTCTTTTGCTGGTCAGTCAACAGATGTGGCACCCATCTAGCAGAAATTTTTCTGACTTTCAAATGCTTCTTCAAAATAAGGTGAACCGTTGATAGTGATATGCCTACCTTTCGTGCAATATCATGAACTGTAAATCTGGCATCTCCTTCAATGATTTCCTTTATTTTGGAAACGATTTCTTTACGAGATGCAGATTTTGGCCTACCTGATTTCGGTGCATTTTTTATGGACTCTACACCA